>CM038224.1:69111470-69215283 GCA_021442155.1 Cymbidium sinense | reverse complement strand
CCAATTGTCTTGGTTTAAATGATATTTATTTCAATTTAGGGTATAAATATTGAAAAATTTTTGGAAGCTTGACGAGATTAAGTAAGATATGTCTGTTGATACCACGGGGCCTAGTAGGCATTTCAACTATCCTACCATTAAGCTTTACATTTCAGAATTTAATTTAAATTATGAGTTGACATTTTTTTAGAAATCTATGACTTAGATTCTAACAACACAAAAATGTTGAAATTATTATGATTAAAAACTTACTTAAAAGGGTGATGCTTCAGAATCTAAGTCTGTTAGTGCTTCTGACACAAGTCAGATGCTCAACCTAATTTATTTTGGGAATTATTAGCCATTCCTCTCACTTGAGGGAACAAGCCTATCTCTAACTCTTCTAGATTTACAACTTGGCTAGAAGAGCTACCAACTAACACTGCCTAAGTGCATTTTAAATCAATAATGCTAAGTATTATATATGTAAGATGGCTAGGCTGCTATCTTTTTAATAAAGAATTTAAGAACACCCAGACTCACTTCCTAATCTCTAAGATTATGCAAGGTATGAAACACACTAACTAATGCTCATTTTTTTATTTTTAGACATTTTGACTCATGATTAATTTAAGGTCGTGGGTATACATTTTTATGCCTAAATACCATGTAATTAAAATTGGTTATAAGTAAAATCGATAAAAGAAGGCAGACCTCTCCAAGAAGGCGGTCATCCTCATAAGTCAGATGCCCCTTATATGCAATGGTGAAGTGTCTAATTGAAAAGTTGAGAGTAATATGATTGCATGATTTTAAGAGCTAATTATTTCATATTGATTTTAAGTCTTTTTTAAAAGTTTAATTTATATAAAGTTTCAATTTTTATTTATTTTTAAGTTTGAGTTAATTAGATTTGAGTTGGGTAGAAAATTTAGTCTTTTTCTAAGAGCCTACGCCCAGACATTCATCACAGAAAGCACAACACAGAAAGAAACCTATAAAAACATATTGATTCTATTATACACCCAAAATAAATCAAGCCAATTTAATTTTAAAAAAGGCCAATGCAGCTGGGTACCGTTGTACACCCAGGAAGAAAGAGCAAATGAGAAAGTCACTTATCTATACAAACAACAATTTAGATATATGGGTATTCTTTCCAAGATCATCTCTTTATTTAGGGACCTCCATTGGGCTTCACAGGGGACCTCTACACCCATATGCTAATAGGGTCAACTTCTACTAATTCTTGAACCCATGGATCCTAACCTAATTCTAAACTCAAATTACATTTTTAATTCAAAAATAAATCCTAAGCCCAATAAAATAAATGTCAGAAAAATACAAATAGCTTAGTAAAAGAAATATCATTAGTTGCTTGTCAAGCCCACCTATCTTATTGGGCTATGCTAAGAGACTATTCAACACTTACAAGTAAACAACAATATTATAATTTATTTATAATGGCAATCCCTTTTTAACACAACCCTCTTCAGAAGACAATGTTAATTTCAAAAATAACATCTTACCATCTAGACTAACGACAATCAATCTTAGTCGTCTAGTCTAAAACAGTACATTACAAAATGATAAAAAGGCATTCCGTATCACAACATCACAAAATATTATAGAAAATCATAGAACGACCTAACCTAAGTCTATGGCATGTGATATAATAATCTAGTTTATGAAGGAAATAAGCTTGTTTGACAAGACTTTCCTAACACTTGAGGGAACAGACCTATCTCTGACTCTTTTGGACTTACAACTCGCTTGGAAGGGCTCCCCGCTAACACCACTTAAGTGTATTTTATATTCATAATGTCAAGTCTTATGTATGAAAGATGGCTAAGTTGTTATCGTTTTATAATAGAATCAAAGAACCTAGACTCACTCTCTAATCTCTAAGATTATGTAAGGTATGAAATGTACTAACTAATGCACATTTTTTCTTAAAATTTTAGACATTTTGACTCATGATTCATTTAAGATCTTGGGTAAGCATTTTTATGCCTAAATACCATGCAATTAAAATTGGTTATAGGCCAAATCGATAAAAGAAAGCAGGCTTCCCCGAGAAGGTGGTCATCGTCATAAGTTAGAGGCCCCTTATGTACAATGGGTTAAGTGCCCAACTCAAGGGTTGAGAGCAATATGATTGCATTATTTTCAAGAGCTAATTATTTCTGATCGATTTTAGATTTTTTATAGGGCTTTAATTTATAGAAAGTTTTTTTATGTTTGAGTTGATTATATTTAAGTTTGTTAAAAAATTTAGTTTTTTTTTCTAAGAGCTTATATCCAGGCATTCATCACTGAAAGTACAACACAAAAAGAAAGCTAAAAAAGTAGGTTGATTTTATCACACACTCAAAATAAATCAAGCCAACTTAATTTTAAAAAAACCAATGAGGCTAGGTATCATTGTACACCCAAGAAGAAAGAGCAAATGGGCAGTCAAGCTCTGCCCTTATAAAGCCCAACTTAGAACTACAGTTTAGATCTATGGGTATTCTTTCCAGGTCATCTCCTTCTTTAGGGACCTCTATTGGGCTTCATAGGAGACCTCTACACCCATCTGCTAGAAGGATCAGCTCCTACTAATCCTAGATCCCATGGATCTTAACTTAATTCTAAATTCAAAAATAAATATTAAGCCAAGAAAAATAAAAGTTAGAAAAATACAAATAGGGCACAATAGTTATATTTTACAAATTTACGGGCTTATAATTAGTTGATTGCCAAGCCCGCATGTCCTATTAGACTATGCTAAGAAACTATTCATCACTTGCAAGTAAATAATAATATTATAATTTATTTATGATGACAGTCCCTTTATAACACAGCCCCCTGTAGAATACAATGTTAACTTTTAAAAAAATTTCCTACCATCCAGACTAACAATAATCAATCATAACCATCTATTCTAAAATAGTACATCACAAAATAATAAAAAGGCATTCCGCATTACAACATCATAAGATATTATAGAAAATCATAGAATGACATAACCTAAGTCTAGGGTTTGTCACCTAATAATTTAGTCTATTAAGTAAATAAGAAGTTTGGCAAGACTTTATTACCCACTCCCAACCCCATACACACCCAACTAGCCTTTTTTTTAAATCAAGTTTCAATTTGAATTCTAAAGCTCATTTATTTTTACCTTTGGGTGAATTCAATTCAAATGAATTAATGATTGATTTTCAAGAATGAAGAATATAATAGGTTCCATTTTGGGTGGAACCCATTCTATTCAACATTCTAAGTCCTAATAGGATAAAATATTAATCCAAAGATGAAGATTCATCCTAAAAGTCTAACTAAGATCCTTAAGTACCTTAATTAATCCTTTTAGATTTATTTAGATGACATTAATTTAAATTAAGTTTGTAATTTTCATTCTTTTTAAATTTTGATTCTACTTTTAATTTCTTTTTGATTTGATTTATTTTTCATTCTTTTATTAATGTTCATATTTGATATTTTTTATTATGTCAGTCAAACATATTTAGGTTAATGTGTTTCATTCTTTCATTTTTGTTTATCAGTGTTATTATATTTTAGTTTAGGTTAAACATTTATGTTTGGTTTCATTTAACTTAATATTTTATTTTTTATATTTTATGTTTCATTTAAATTATTTTCATTTCATTTATCTATTTAATTTTGGAATGACTTAGTTTACGTATTGCATTTAGGTGTATGTATTTTATTCATCCATTCAAGTTAAGTTAATTTCATTAATTCATTTTTTATTGAAGTTTTTTAACTTAAGTAAAGTTACATTCAATTTTAAGTTTAATATTTTTCAATTTATTATGTTTCAATTATATAACCCATTTGTACTATTTTTATTATCTTGAATTGATTATATTATAGCTGATTTGCATCAATGATTCCTTCTTGCTTCAATTTATTCATTTCATGAAATTTCTTAATGTTTATTAATAAATTTAGACTAAGATGGTTAATTCCAAGTTATGATCACATAAATTATGGAATAGTTCAATTTATTCCAATTAATTTTAAAGGAAATAATGATATGTTATTTTTAAAGGGTTTCTTTTTATCACTTAGCATAATGTGATTTCCCCCTTATTCATCGTGACCTAAGGAGTTTTGTTGACCTCGCTTTTGGAGTGAGCTCTCGACTTTCTCATCGTAGGTCTAGGACTCTTATAGACACTAAGAGTTCCTTAGTCTTAAGACACTTCTAGTGATTAGGTGAACACTTAACCTAACTCTAGAGACTTAGAAGAGTTAGCCATAAGAATAGGTTATGCCTTAGGGATTTAGGAAGACTTATCTACCCTATAGCCTAAACCCAATCCTTGCTTTCTTCTTTCAAAACCAAACCTCAAATTTAAATTCAAATTCCAAAATCAAATCCATCTATCCAATGATTGAAATCCATCACCAAATTCAAACTCTAAATCCCTTCCTAAGCTCTTTTGATTTTATCTTATTGACTTAACCTTAACCGAATCCAAATCAACCCCAACACAATTGATTTTCTCAATTATTAAATACAATCTCAAATCAAATTCAAAATCACAAGTCAATTCCAGATTCCAAATGATTGAAATCCATGATCAACTCCAAATTCCAAATTCCAAAAATCTCTTCCTAAGCCATATGAGCCACCTTCATGTGCTTAGCCAAAATTCCTTCAAATCAACTCAAACCTGGTTGATTTCTTTATAAATCAATCATTCCTTCATTCATATTTATAAATATAAATGAAACCCACCCTCCAATGACCAAAAATAAATCAAACCAAAATAAAACCCAAATTAGCCCTTTTCAACCTATATCCCTAAGCTTAATCAAATTTGCTTTCAAATCACTCAAGACTCAAGTGATTTTCTCATGACACATTTATATCTTCATTCATATTTACAAATATAAATGAAATATAAATTCAAATGACCAAAACCAAACTCAAATCAAACCAAATTCCCAAATTTACCCATTTTAGCCAAATTTTTTAACTTGGCTAAATGAAACCCAAATCAACTCAAAACTCATGGATTTCTTCATGATTCAATTACTCCTACAATCATTGATCCAATATAAACATAAACTAGTATTTTCAAACCTAAATTGACCCTTATGACTTGAAATTATCATATTAGTCAAAACCCACTTGGCTCCAAACCAATTGCAATTCGATTTATATTTTAATCCTAAGTTCAAATGTAAGTTCAATTAAACTTAAATCAAGCCTTGATTAAACCAATTAACCCATTTAGGCTCACTTCACCCAAAGTGACCTAAAGGACCTTTTTGAGCCAAGTTCTAATCCAACCCAAATTGAATTGAACTAAGCTCATCTAAACTTTAATCATGATCATCAATCATCATGGGGTGATCAACCACATTGAATTGGGTCAAACTAAGTCAAACCTAGCTTTTGACCAAGTCAACACTTAGCCATAATGAAACACAAACTAGCCAAAATCTATCATGTGCCAAATTGATTGAAACCATTGATCCAAACCCATTCGTGGTCAATGATCTAACATGACCAAGTCATCAATTGAGCCAAACCAAGCCTAATTGGCCACTTGACCTAAGTTGACCCAAATTGGCCTAAAAAGCTAACATGGGTATAATTCAACCCAAATTTAGTGCAACCAATGGCTCAAGTTCATTCCAAATTACTTGTTGAACTTGACCAAAGCCATGATTGAGCCCAAGTTGACCAATTGGTCAACTTGACTAACCAAATTGACCTAAAAGGTCACATTGACCAAAATTCAAATTAATTTCAAATATACCAAACCAAAGCCTACAATCATTTTCAATCAACCAATTGAGCTTGACTCAACACCTAACCCAACCCAATTTGGTCAAATTGGTCAAATTGGTCAAATTGGTCAACTTGATCAATTTGACCCTTTTGAATCCAAATGAGTCAAATTCAAACCTAAGCCAAACCATACCAAATTAATCACACCAAAACATTCCAAATCATGATTTAAACCTAACCCAAGCCTTGGTTTGACCCAATTTGACCAATTGGTCAACCCAACCTAACCCAAATGAACCCAGTTTACCAAATGAAGCCAAATCACTTCAAACTAAGTCATGTGACCTTAGGAGTTGGCTAGACCCGACCCAAACCAAACCTAACCCATTTCCAAATCAATCGAAAGCTTGGTGGACCCCACCCTAGGAGATAAACTAAGGTGCCAAGCTCTTTTACCTTGGATTCTTTACTAAAATGGCAAATTCCACCCTTGTCTCCCCATGACAGCCATCAAACTCCTCAAAGAGAGCCTCCCTAGCATCCCTAGCCCAACTTAAGCCACTCTAGAACCTGCCATGGACCAAAGGAACCAACCCAAGCATCTCACCTCCATGGCCAAACCCACAGGTGCTTGGGGGAGAAATGCCAACCCCAACTCCCCAAATCAGGCCTTGAGCCTTCTTCCACACACTCCCCCAACCATCTCGTGCCATGTGGAGTCAAAGGTGATAGCTCCAGCAGGCCGACAGAGGTGCATGGGTTGAAAAAAAATGACCAATCCTGTCCATCCATCATAATCAATTGAGGGGTATACACCCTCAATTAAAAAAAATAAATGACAGAGCTTCGTGAGACTCCTTAAAGTAATTTTGAATCCTCACAGAGCTTTCCCAAGGCCTCCTCGAGCTCCCTCGATCAACATTTCTCCTCTAGGTGAAAAGCCAAAATAGGGCATCCCCATTTTGTGCAATACTCCCTCCTCACTTCACCAAACCCAAATTCCTTTTACCCACACCCTCACCATACCTCATCGAGCTCAATCGAATCATTTCCCAAGCTTCCAAGCCATGGGAAGTGCAAATTTGATCAAGACCAATTACCATTGAAGAGGAGCTTGGTCAACTGAGCAATACACATCAAATTAAGACCAGATTTCTTCAACAGGGCTTCGTCTCTACTAGACGAAGCTACCTCTATCATTGGAAGTGCTAGTTATAGCCTCCGACGAGGTAATTATTTAAAATTGTAGATATTGGCGATGTTCAGTTGGACTTTTTCGAAGGGAATTATCATCCCATGCAATTTTGACCATTGGATATGCATCCCCCCTCCTTCCAAGGTGTGGCACCATTTTGATCCTAATCTGAACTCGGGTGAGCTCAGATTGAATGGGGAAAGATGAGTGGTGTTCATCTTTCATCTCTCGCGAAGGAGAAGAATCATGCGCCATCCGTTCCACATGATTGGAATGAAAGGCTGTGATCAAATCATGCTAGATCTGATGTAATTCTTATCCTAAACTGTGAGTTTAATCTGGACCAACCGATCTTAGATTGGACAGCCCACAAAGAAAGCATGTCTGTCTCCACTGAGTCAGCACGCAAATGTAACAACTTAAATAACCAATCCCATCGTGCCACATGGAAAGCACGTTGATCGCATGCACATGGCCCAACAGGATTAAAGGTTTAATTAGGGTTATTTAATTAGTTTTAATATTGAAACTTCCTAAAAGCATAACTAATTATAGAAAAATTAAAAAAAAATAAACTTAGGTCATTTTAAAGATATTTTAAAGGAAAATCCAGAAAAACTATAATTAGTAAATTTTGAATAGTGACTTTAGCTTAATTAGTGTTTTACCAAAAATCTAGTTAGCTTAATTACACCTTAATCAAGAATTCAATTAATCTCAAATTTTCTATGGATATTTAGGGGGATGACCTCTATCTCTCTTATTTTTCTGGGATTTTATTAATTGCTTGATTAGGGAAATCATTTGGGTAAGCCCTAATCACTCTCTTAATCCAATTAGTTATAATTAAGGGATGAACAATAGCTTGATCAATCATTTTAACATAATTATCATTGTTAAACAGTAAGATAATGAAATTATGATTGGCTAACATGTGTGAGAAAATTATATGAGTAATTAGGTGAGATCCCTTAAGCCTAATTAATTATTAATCATAAGCCAATTGCATTAGGTCCCTTTCATTTCTTAAGAGCATTACAAATTTACTTGTCATGTGGTTGCATATCATGTTGGCTTATTATTAATTAGGTAATTAACTTAAGGTGATATAGGTAAGGGATAATTAATTCATTTAATTTATACCTTAACCTAATCAAAATATAAAATCAACTTAAGTTTTTTTCATTAAACCAAACTAACTCACACATGGGGAAATGGGTTAGCAAACCATTCTCAAATTTCTTAATTCAAATCAAACTCAAATTTAAAAATATCTTTAAGAAATTTTGGTTCATTTTAAATAGCCTTATTTAGTTTGATTGTCCTAAAGAATTAATTAGGATGAATGAAATCATGTGCTTACATTCCTTTATTTTTTTCCAATCATGCTAAATATTGCTTGACATATGAAATTATGCATTTATTCCTTTTAAAATTAATTAAATGAAATATTTTCTTTTATGTCAAATTGCATGTGTTGACTTAAATCAAATATGAGTGGCTATTATGACTGTTAAATCAAAAAATATTTTCAAAACCTATAAATCAATTATTAAAAATGAAGTCATGCTAATTATAAATATCTCTAAGCTTGCATGTGATGATAGTATAAGATGTGTAATATGAATCTCTCTTTCCCTACTTTAATACGGATCCAAGTAGGATTTGTAACTGTATAGATAATTTAAAAGAACATAACACTTGCTTAAATCTTTTCCTATGCATTTCCATGTTAAGACTTAGAAAGAATTTTATATTACACATGTAAATCATAAATCAACTAAATCAAACATAATTTCTTGCATGATTCCCTCTTCATATATTTCTTTTTGTACATTTATATATATTTGAGAAAAGTGATATATTAGTCTAGACATCCCGGGGCTACGAGACTATAAGTAGTCAGGTCTTGTATCTTATGCCCCTGGTGTAAAAAATAATGGTGTCGTACTCACTAAAAGTCTTATACAGATGTATGTGTTATGTGGTTAATGAATAAATAATCATAAATCAAATAAATTAAACATAACCTTTTTCATGGATATTCTTATCTTTATAGTCATTCATACATCTACATGTATCTAAGAAAAGTGGTATATTAGTCTGGACATCCCGGGGCTGCGAGACTTTAAGTAGCCCTAAGTAGGTCTTATACCTTATGCTACTAGTGTAGAAAATAATGGTGTTATACTCACTTAAAACTTTTATACATGTAAATGTGTGTTTAGTTAATGGATAAAAAATCCCTCTTTTCTATATAACAAAAAACATGCATTCAAAACTCAATAAAAAAAAATGCAATATTTAAATTAAAAATACATTTATTTGCATTCATCATCAAAGTATGCTAAGATTTACATTGCATGTATAGGTATGCTTAGGATTTATTCATATGTATAATAAGCTTGTTGGAAAGAAATAAATGAGTGTGTGTTATGTGATAGTAATGAATTTCAATTAATCTTAAGATGCCTTTCTCATTGAATAGGGTTATTTAGAGTGAATCTAAACTTAGGGTTAATTAAAACACATAATAAATCATTCACTAAAGAAAATTTATTAATTAACTTACTTTAGAAATGACTTAAGTTAAGGATGAAAGAGAGACTCCCTCACCTTCTTCTCTTTATAACACTTAGTTGTTAAGTGTAGGTCATATGAAATAAAAGAAAATACTAAATAGAATCTTCAAATCAATTAAACCACTTAAAGAGAAATCAACCCTTTATGAATTAAATCCCACACACTTAGCAAATCATAACCCTAAAGCCTAGTTAGGACATACCCCACAAGCCTTAACATATGTACATTAGATTAAGTCACCATTTCTAGCTTTATGTTTAGCCGGTGCATGGTTTGATGAATGTTTAATGTAGATGTTAGGGTGTATGTGTGTAGCCTGAATGTTAGGCCAATACTAGCCTAATCATATTTTATACGAGCGGCTATGCTTAAAGGGGTTACAGTAATAAAAATATAAATGCTCTTTGCTGTGTAGGTTGCTTAGCCCCTAAGCATAGCCCAAGTTAGGATAGTGGACTTGGTTACCCATGTGTGTGGGGTGCTAAGTTCAAATTATTCCTATATTTCTTGGGTTGCATGATGTGTTTAGCTAACATTTATTTTGCAGGTATAGCTAGATTTACTTTCCTTCCTTTTAATGTAATTTTTGCATTAGGATTAGGATAAGTGTTATGGAGATTAAGGATAAGCATTGGTTATAAGACCATGTCTTATATACCATGTGATACCTTTGGAGCAAACTATATCCCACTCAAGCCAAGAGAAAGAAAGAAGTGGAGCAAATCAAGATTGAAAGAATGAAAGGTGAAGAGTGAATAAAGGAGGATGAAGAATGAAGACCCTATAACACTTATCATTTATAAATTATAATTTATCTTTCATTATCGAGATGTATAAGGGTAGAGAATGGTTACCCACATTTCTTTTAGTTGTAATGACCCCTCACCACCTTTTATTCTTTTGTGATAACTTTATAAAAATTATTTGATGTTTTATTTAGCTTGTGCATTAGAAATAGCATGCCTTTTCATAGTTTCTTTATGATTGGTGATTGTTGCGTGGCCTGGATGCGATTAGGCTCCTATGATAAAAATAAATTCTCTAACCTATTAATAACTCATAATTAAAATTTTAAAATAATTCATGACCTCACATAAAAGCCTAAGAATTAAATCAAGATGATAAAGTTTTTAGCAACCCATTAGCTAGATGAATGAATGTATAATATCATGCATGTCATATTCTTCCACTCTTTATACGAGAGGGATTCCATCTATGCCAGAGAATAAAGGCTTAACCTATAAGAGCCTTTGATGGAAGGACACCTCTTTTCTCTCCTGATTTAGCCCATAATAAATTTTTCATGCATTTAGGCATACAAAATTCTATAGCATGTGTCAAAATAAAAGTCCAAAAATCAAATAAAACTTGGCAAAATTTGCATTTGATTTAAGTCATTATTCATGCCCTTCATAATCTAGTCTCTTAGGAAGTGAGTTTAAAGACTTAACTTTTTTTCTAAGTAAATAACAGCCTAATCATCTTACAAAACATATGACTTGCCTACATGGATTTAAAGCATAGGAGGAGTTAGTTGGCTTCCACTCCAAGCGATAATAAGCCTAGCAGTTAGGTGGTTTATCCTCTATTATGGAGGTAAACCATATACCCATTTTTGCCTTAGATTTAGGTCATACTTTGGTCCTCACCAAAGCTCCCTAGATTTAGGATCTGAGGTCACTGTTTTTCTTTGGGGGCTACAAGCATAAATCCTCACCTCTTAGACATTTTCATAATCTTGTATTGTGGAATTATAAGTTCTAGACTTCTACTAAAAATTCACCTCAAATAAATAAATCTTCTCAAATTCAAATGTATAAAAGTAAACCATAGGATAGATTAGAGTGCTCACTAGGCTTCCTAGTATCATGAGTAGTCTTTACTCATCTCTCTTGATTTCAATAAGAACACTTACCCCTTTGATCTCTCCCACTAGATTTTCAAAAATATAACTAATCCTTTGATAGTCCTATCCTTGAATTTTTTGAAAATAACAATCGTCTACTTTCATCGAGAGTATCTTAAGGGATTCATTTTCCTTAGGATGTAAATAATTATGGGGGCTTTCCTCCATAGAGACTTAACAAACCCAATTTAAATAAACTCTGTTTTAATTTTCCATGTAAAGTAGGGGAAAAATCTCTAGTATATCCGAAGACCCATCATGCTTTAGGAGTTCTCATTAGGTGATTAGGTCCATTATAGGGTAGTGACTTCTATCTCTCGAGATTGCACACTATTCCTTAATATCATACCCGATCACCCTAGTGATTACATCTGTGCATCTACATGGTGTCCCCTCACACAAACACACATAACACAAAAATAAATACCATAGATTTTTCTGATGACTACGCTGGGGATGGTTCCTCTCTCCATCTATAGTAGATGATTATTTTCTCCAAGCATCATTAGTGGACTTGTATTTTATATAAGTCTGAGATTATCTTCCTTTTCATTTGCACTTAGCTTATTTCATTATTAGGCAAAGTTAGCCAACATCCTTTAAGTTTTAGGACCTCATTCTGCAGGCCTTAAAACCCTGTTGGGTTCCCCAACAGGTGAAAACATAACTTATCAATGAAAGGGGAGATAATAAAATTTAGAACCACCTCTCCACTAGCTTGGTGAGGCAAGGTTCATCATAAAATTTAAAGAAAATAATTTCTTTCACAAAAATAACACTTTCCAAAAGCACCTTTCACAAAATCATAAAATTAAGGCCCCTCTATGGTTGCTACATGGAGGTTCTTTTCAAAAGAAAATCATACCATAATTAGTTCTCACTTAACATATCCAAGCTTGTTAAGTAAGAATCTTCATTTGAATTAAACATAAAATTTGATCTTCAATTAACAATTCCAATTTGTTAAGTGAGGGTCTCATTTTCAAAACATAAAATTTGACTTGCACTTAACAATTTCAATTTGTTAAGTGAGAGTCTCATTTCCAAAACATAAACTTTACTTTCACTTAAAAATTTCAATTTGTTAAGTGTGTGTCTTATTTGGGGTCTCATTCTAAAAAATATATAAATTTGACTTTCACTTAACAATTCCAATTTGTTAAGTGGGGGTCTCATTTTCAAAACACAAAATTTGATCTTCACTCAACAATTTCAATTTGTTAATTGGGGCTCTCATTTTCAAAATATAAATTTTACTTTTACTTAACAGTTCTAATTTGCTAAGTGGGGGTCTAATTTCCAAAACATAAAAATTGACTTTCACTTAACAATTCCATTTTGTTAAGAGGGACTCATTTTCAAAGGAAAATGCATTTGGGCTTTCTTAGCATACCCAATATTTCTAAGTAAGTGTCTCATTTTCAAAGCATATGTTTGGTTCTATCTAACAAATCAAAATTTTTGAGTAATAATTACATAACCATGCCATATTGGATTCTCACTTAACATAACCAAATTTATTAAATTGAGAATCCCATTCTCAAGTAATATCATACTTTGATTCCCACTTAACACACCAAATTATTAAGTGAGTCCTATTTTAAGAAATATATTAAACACATTTAGGCTTTCACTTAACATACCAAATTTGTTAAGTGGGTCTCTTATCAACACACATCGATCCCTATTTTAACACCAAATTTGTTAAATGAGGATCCAATTTTTCATATCAACCACACTTGAGCTTTCACTTAACATACCAAATTTGTTAAGTGAGAGTATCATTTTTAATGGAAAATAAACATATCACAAACACATTTGGGGCTTTCACATAATATACCAAATCTGTTAAGTGGGACTCCCATCTTCAAAGAAAAATAAATCTCACAAATCAAACACATGTGGCCTTTACTTAACATACCAAATTTGATAAGTAGATGACTCCATTTTCAAATCAAAATATCACACAATCGGATCTTCACAAGTAAAATTTTTTCAAACACATAATAACAACCTCTTCTTAGCATACCCAAATTTGCTAAGTAGAGGTTCTTCCAAACTATCCATATTTTCAAATAAGAAATATAAAATACAAATATTCTCCCAAAAAGAAAGAATCTCTCCCAAATTTTGAACCCCACTACCTAAATTAATTGAGTATGGGTTCTAAAATTAAAAATCAAATGGCAAAAGACTCTCCTCCAGAACATATAAATCTCTCCAATGAACCCCACTTAAAATATTTAAATTATTGAGCGAGGATTCAAAACTCCAAACTTCTATTACTTGTGTGGAAAAAAAATCAAGGCAGAAATCTGATACATGCTATATTTCAACAAATGCAGACATATAGCTCAGAGCAGTTAGCATAGTCTTTGTAGTTTTCACACATGGCCTCTCAGAAGTTTGTGTTCACTTTTTTGTTCGGGATGGATTTGGCCCTGGATTAGGCCAGCCTCCCTCAGACTGACTCCACCCCCTAGTATTTTTTGGTCGGGGATTCAAGGGAGCCCACATCACTTGCGAGGGAGCGACCCTCACTATTGTTAGCTGGGATGAGGTGGCTAGGTAAAGCTAGTCATCCGGATCAACCTGCCTTCTAACACCGAGTATCCTTTTCTGAAGAGGAAGGCTGTTGAGGTTCTGCCAGTCAATCTAGTTGTTACTCAATCAGTTATTCCCACTAACGATCAGGTGCGTGCTAGTACCTCTTGAATGGTCGCCTCTAAGTGGAAGGCTATCCTGGCTTCACAGATAGCCTCCCCTACCTTCGAGGTAGGACATAGCTCTCACATCGCCTTATTGAGCCATACACAGTGCCACACACAACGACGTAACAGGAGCCACAATATCAAGAGCCATCATGACCTTGCCTCCCGAGAGATGGATGTTGCATCCTATATTGCAGAAGAAGGTTCCCAACATGAGGTCTCCCCATTACTGACTAGCAACCAGTTCCACTCTCTCGACATCGATGGAGGGAGGACTATCGAGAATAGTTGCATTGCCTCCACCTCCTACATACCATGAGGCTCCAACTAGGGATAGGAGGAAGTCCTATGCCAGTCTACATACGATATTATGGTAGGTAGGTAGGGTACATAGATGTTTAGAGTCTGATACATTATTTGACATGAGGTTTGTCATCCCTAAGAGTGTCACTAGGCGCATTCACAGTAATAGAGCATCAGAGGCCCAGGTAGCAATTCATTCAGGGGGTAAGGAGCGACGAAGGTTTGCCAAATAATTGGTGGCCTCCGCTCTAGTTGATTTTCCTAGTGATCGGGCCACCAGGGTTGACAGGACTGCTAGCATAATACTTACAGGTACTACCAGCCATAGGGAGAAAGCCCCAATGAGAGTAGAGCTAGTGTTATCTCCACTACACTGATCCACTCCTCGCCCACCGTCACCAGTTCAGGTCTCACCATCCACCGTGCCTACGAAGGAACAGAAGACCATATCTAAGGAGATGAAAGATCCCTTGGTGATCCAGCTATGACCATTTACTCCATCGACTTAGGTGAGGATGAGTTCACCTACTTGACCTCATGCTTCAATCTTGGTGAAGAAGGAGTGGCGACCCCATAACATCATAGTCATACCACCACCACCACCACCACCAACATCAGAGCTAGTGATGGCAGTAATAACAGAAGGGGAAGGGGATAGTTCTGCAGTCCCCATGGTAGTGGATCTCCCTAGGGACACTACTCCACCCATGAGCAATCACGAGCATGTTTCCTTTAATAGCCATTACCCTCCGAGAGCCAGCACTCCAGTGATAGGAAGTGTTAGGTGCATCTCTCGAGCATAAGCCTTGTTTACGACCCAGATAGATCGTTCCCTAGATGAGATTTTGACACAATATTTTGCAAAAGAGGAGATCTAGGAGTGACCAATCAAATTGTGAGGAGGAAAGGTCCTTGATCCATGAGTATGATGTCCTTGAGGACTTGGTCGAAGTTCATATGGTCGATACTAAGTGCTCCCTTCAGAGGGATCAGCATAGTCAGGAAGGTATTATAGTTGAAGAGGATGATGCCATCCTTTCAACTCAGCACCTCCTCCACCAGCTTAGATAGAGGGATGATCATATTGATCAAATGGGGAAGAAGATTGAAGAGTTGATGGCAGTAGTGTCAGCATTATAGAATTCAACTCCTGTTTCACATCCTTCTCTCATAGTGGCTAACAGAGCAGAGTTGGCACACACTTTAAATCATTCTAGATGCATTCTTATAGAGAGAGAGACAATAGTAGCATGCATAGAAAGGTGGTGGATAGCTCCTCCATGCATGAAAAAGGCATCAAACATTTGGTGGAGCAACAAGTGAGGGATGCATTGGCTCAAGCCCAAGGTGGCTCATCTTCTCCAAAGGGTAGACCCTACCTAAAGGAATTTGATTGTGTCCAATACCCTAAGGGCTTTGTGCCTCCATCTTTAAAAATTTTTATGGCTGTGGGAACCCCCGACATCACATAGCACATTTCAGATCCAGATGTTGCAAAGTCGATGGCAATGATGCACTCTTATTTTGCCTCTTTGTTAGTAACTTGATGGGCATTGCATTTGATTGGTACACTGAACTACCCAATGGTTTAGTAAAGATATTTGTTGAGTTAGAGCAGCTCTTTATTAAATGATTTGTGAAAGTTCAGTAAAGGGTAACTGTGGGCGATCTTGTTGTAACTCAACAACACCCCGGTGAGTCTCTTATTGATTAAATGCTTAGATGACACAATTTAAGTATAAAATGTGAACCACAACTGTCTAAACAACATGCCATTGAAATTTTCCTCAAGAATATTCATGGTCTGGTCACCTTCATGCTTAAAGGATTCACCATTAAGACATTTGAGAAATTAAGCAACAATGCGGCTAGTCTATAAGGAGAGGCCAAACTATTACCTTTCCAAGATCAGTCAGCCAAGCCAAAATCATAGAAGGCATTTAAGAAAAAGCTAGGGGAAGTCATAGTAGTTGATAAGGGGAAGCAGCCAACCAGGCAGTTAGACAAACTTCGAGCTCAGCTGCCTCCTCTACCACCTCCTTTGCCACTACCTTAGCCATCATATTGACCACCTCTGCTACCACAGTGGCCTCTGCCACCACCTGCTCAGTAGTATCCCCATCCACAGAATCAGCATTCTTATCCACCACCGGGTAACTATCACTTACCTACTTTTGTTGATAAAATGAATAAACTTTTTTCAATCAAAAGGGAGGTAGCCATGAAGATCTTCAAGAACGTATTGAAGAAGCCTTATTTTCAGTTACCAGAACCTAGGAGGCCGGAGGATGTGGGCAAGAGTCATGATCCAAACTATTGCCCTTACCACCACATGCTAGGACATGTCTTGGAAGATTGCTTTACTTTTAAGGACTGGCTTGAGCATAGCTATAAGTCGGGTGTCATTGTTATCTGTAAGGAATACCTATTAGAATAACCCTCTAGTTCCATTAAAGTAATCCTTGGGGATTCATGTGATCTTCCCAAGATAGAGGAAGGTTGGGATGTCTCCCCATCCCAAATCTCCAAGAAAATAATTTCTAAGATAAAAAAATTACCCTTGCAGGTGCTTGAACTAGCTCAAACCTCCAACTCTAAGAAAGGTTTACAAGTTGTTAAAGATAACTTGAAGTAGGTAGAAGCTCAGCAGCAGTAGCAGTGATTGCTTCCACTTGCCCGGGATAGCACATTAGCACAACCACCGATCGAGTCCAGCACTCCTATGATAGTTGCAACTACAACTCCTCCAACCAGTTCTTCTTCTAGCAGTCATACTATATCTACAGAGGGG
Organism: Cymbidium sinense; assembly: GCA_021442155.1. NCBI lineage: Eukaryota > Viridiplantae > Streptophyta > Magnoliopsida > Asparagales > Orchidaceae > Cymbidium > Cymbidium sinense. The sequence goes on along the minus strand of CM038224.1, from coordinate 69,198,060 downwards.
AGTGCCAAATCTCTTACTCCATTTATTTTACTTGATTTCTATTTTGTACCTTCATCAAAATCTAAGAAATCAATGATGAAGAAGACTGATTTCGCTTAGATTCTCTCTACTTTTGATGATCTTGATGATTTTATTCCTTTAGAAATCTCTCCAAGTACTAATAATTATAATAATTTTGATCCACTCCTTTCTGATTTTGAAATGGATTACCCATTTCTAAATCACCCAGGTTCACCTATTGAGATAGACTTAGAGTCATCTGACTCTGATGATCCTATAGGAGAAGTTGTAGGTGAACTGATGGCGGATAGAACTTCCACTAAACCATCACATGAAGTCACTGAAGTCAACCTTCATAGTGGCAAAGTTCTACCTCCTAGGGTAGCACCTCAGGATAAGGATAAACAAGTCATTGGTTATAGCAATCAAGAAGCCTCTCTATAGGATTCTCCACCTATGGATATACTTGTGGAGGACTAACCCAGAGTTGACTGTAATACCCTCGCTCACCTAAGAAAGTTGTCAGCTAAACTAAGCATATATGATGCCCTTGTCTTATCCAAAGAGATGAGGGAGTCATCGATCAAGGCCCTTCTTAATCCAGAAATATGTTTAGCTCAGCTGACCATTGTTGAAGAGGAGGCATATTTTTCAAGAGAACCCTAGAGAATTTCATTCACCAATTAAGTCCTTCTTTTAGGGACAGTGGAGCATAACCATCCCCTCTACATCATAGTGGATATGGGCAGATTCAGACTCTCCAGGGTGTTAGTTGATCAAGGTGCATCAGTGAACATTATGAGTCAAAAATATCTTGCCTACTTGAGGAATAACATGTCTGAACTCTGAGGAGATTGGATGATGTTGAGAGGATTCAACAAATAAGGTGAGAAGGCTTTAGGCTTCATAGTGTTATCACTAGAGATAGATGACTAAAAGATAGAAGCCAAATTCTACATAATAGATTCAGATATATCTTTCACTGCTTTGCTCAGTAGGCCTTGGATACATGCAAACAACACAATTCCATCTTCTTTGCAACAGTGCATCAAATTCAGAAGAGGTAGAATTGAGTATTATTATGGTTAAAATTATATATGTATATATATATTCTTGCTTTCATCTATCCCCTTTTGGAAAGAGGATAAATGAAAAAAAATTATAAAACCTTGATGGGACACCATGTAGATCCGTAGATGTTCTTATTAGGGTGATCGAGTATGACATTGAGAAAAGGTGTACTATCTTGAAAGATAGAAGTCACCACTCTACAATGGACCTAATCACCTTAATAAGGACTCCTAGGGACTATGGGTCTTTGGAATGTACCAGAGATTCTTCCCCTACTTTACATGAAAAAGTAATGCAATTAGTAAATAATTTTGATATGGTCTTTTAAACTCAGTTCATTAAGTTCCCTGCACGAGCAAGCCTTCATAGTTAATTACATTCTAAGGAAGGGTATTTCTTAGGAATACTCCTGATTAAGGTAAATAATCATTGTCTCCAAAGATTTTGAAAGGTAGGACTATCAATCAACTAGTTTATTTTTAGAAATTGATCAAGAGGAGGGAGTTCTTATTGAAGCTAAATGAAGATGAGTAGGGGATGATTAGGATACTAAGAAGTCTAGTAAGCACCCCAAATAATATTATGGTTGGGCTTTATATTTTTGAAGTTGAATTGATTTATTTGAGTTGAATTTTTATTAGAATGCTAGGTCTTACAATTCCATGATACAAGATCATGGAAATGCCTAAGAGGTAAGGATTTATGCTTGTAGCCCGCAAAGGGGAGAAGCAACCTTAGAACCTAAATTTAGGGAGCTTTGGCGAGGGCCAAAAGCATGACATAAATCTAAGGAAAAAATGGGTATTTGGTTTACCTCCATAAGAGAGGATAAATCACCCGATTATTTTGACTTACAACCGCTTGGGGGTGGCCGCCAACTAACTCCTCCTATGATTTTAAATACATGTAGGCAAGTCATATGCTTTTGCAAGATAGCTCGTTATTGTTTATTTAGAAAGAGACTAAGTCCTTAAACACTCCCTAAGAGACTAGATCATGTAAGGCATGATTTAATGACTTAAATCTAATGTAAATTTTGTTATATTTTATTTTGGACAATCAATTTGACACAAGCTTTAGGATTCATATGCCTAATGCATGAGAAATTAGATTATGGGCTAAAATCAGCAAGATGAAGAGGTGTATTTCCACCATGGCTCTTAAAGGTCAAGCCCAGTTCTCTGGCAAAGGTGAAAGCCCTCCAATCAAGAGTGAAATAATATACTTTTTATGCATGATGTGGGAAAATTAATACAACATCCAGTTAAGGGGTTGCTAATTCTTTTATCTTGATTTATAACCTAGGCTTTAGGTGAGGTTATGAGTTATTTTATTTTTATTTTTGAGTTATTTTTTTTAGTTTTGAGTTTTTTTAATTGGATAGATAATCTATTTTCCTAAGAGCCTAATCATCATCCACGCCATACATCAAAACAAGGAATAAACAAGGAAAATATGTCATCTTAATGCACAAGCTAAACAAACATCAATCAATTTATAAAGCTAATGTAAAAGAATATGATGCCATTTATGGTCAGGCTCCACTCCAAAAATCCAAAAACAAATTGGGTAAACTCTACCCTTATACATCCCAGATTTCAAATGAATAAATTACAATCAAGAAGGTATTCATTGTTATGAGGGGTCTTCATTCTTCATTTCTTATTTCTTCTTTCTTCTTCTAGCTTTCTTCTTTCTTCTTTCTTCTTTCTTCTTTTGGTTGGTTGGAATGTGGTTGCTCCAAAGGCTTTACATGGTACATAAGACATAGTCTTATGACCAATGTTCATCCTAACCCCCCATAACAATCATTCTAAAATCATAATTGCAAACTTACATGAAAATGGGAAAAAGGAAATTTAACTAAAACCTGCAAAATAGATATTAGCTAAATAAACTATACAATCCCAAGCATGTACATATATGAATTGAACTTAGCACCCCACACATGGGTAACTATGTCAACCTGGCCTATTTTGGATTATGCTTAGGGGTATAAACACCTGCACACCAAAAGCGGTTATATTTTTATTACAGCACCCCTTAAGCATAATCCCCTACAGAAGATAATGGTTAGACTAAGATCGCCCTTCCATTCAGTCTATGCACATACACCCTAACATACAGACTAAAACAAAATATCACAAAATAAAAGTAAATATTAAACCATGCACTGCCCTAACATAGGACTAGAAGTGGTGGCTTAGCTTGATGTGTGTGATATTTAAGGTTTGTGTGGTATGCTTAGCTAGGCTTTAAGGTTGTAGTTTTCTAAGTGTGAAGATATTCAACTTAGAGAGTGGTTTCATTTAAGTTATTTAGTTGCTTTGGTTGATTTTATTTTATATTTTGATTTGGTTTAAATGAATCCTACAATTAATTATTAGTAGAGAGGAAAGAGAAGAGAACTCTCTTTCCTCCCTACCTTAAGTGATTTCTAAGATAGATTCAAATTTAATTTATTTAGTGAATATTTTATTATGTGTTTTGATTAATCCTAACTTTAGATTTTCTAAATAAACCTATTCAAAAGAAAGGCATTTTAAGATTAAGTAAAGTGAAATACTATCTCAAAACACACAACACTTCATTTCTTTCCCAACATATGTAACATGCATATGGATGAATCCTATGCATATCTATACATGAAAATGGAAGTGTTTATCACACCTTAATGATGACTGTTAAGAGAATTACATAAGAAAATTTGGATACTTCATGATGCATGATTTTGTTAGTAGAAAAAGAGTGATTCTTTTATCCATTTTTCATATGCACATCTACAAGTATAAAAGATATAAGTGAGTATGGTGCCATTGTTCGCATAAGGGGTGTAAGGTACAAGACCTACTTGGGGATACTTAAAGCCTCACACCTCGGGATTGTCTAGACTAATATACCACTTTTCTTAAATACATGTGCATGTACAAAACGAAATGCATGGAAAGAGAATCATGCAAAATGTTTATGTTTGTTTGTTTGGTTTGATTGTTTAGTTTATATGTGTGATGTGGATTCCTTCTTAATTTATGACATATAATGATATAGGAATGGATTTAGCAAGTGTTGTCTTTTCAAATGGAATATATACTTTACAAATCCTATACAATTTTATGTTAAGAAGAGGGAAAATCACATAACACATTTTATACTATTCATATGCAAGCTCATAAGCAATTGTAAATAGCATACCTTTCAATTAAAATGCTTAATTCATAAGTTTTGAAAATAATTTTAGATTTAATAGTGGTAATAGCCATTCATATTCTTACTTTAGCCAAAATATGCAATTTGACATAAAGGAAACATTTCATTTTTAATTTGATTTTTAAAAGGCATGAATGCATTATTTTCATGTTACATACACATTTAGCATGTTAGAAAAGAAATAAAGTGATGAAATTATACAAATTCATTCACCCTAATTAGTTCCTAAAGGCAATCTTATGAAATAGGATGATTTAAAGTAAATCAAATTTATTTTAAAGAGATTTTTATTTTTGTTTGAGTTTGATTTGAAGTTAAGATATGTAAAGAGGTTTGCTAGTCCTAACCCATTTCCCACATGTGTATGTTGTTTTAGTTTAATTTTAGAATCATTAGATTGATTTTATATTTTGTTTAGGTTAAGGTGTACATTAAGTTCATTAATTACCCCTTACCTACACCACTTTAACATATTTAATCAACTAATTATGAGCTAATGTATGATATAAAACCACACAAGGAATATAAATCAGCAATGCACCTAGGAAAAAAGGGCTTAATGCAATTGGCTCATAATTAATGATTAATTAATCTAAAGGGTTTAATTTAAGTACTTTCATAACCCTTCCCACACAAATGGGTTGGATTTTAATTTCCTTAAGCTACATAGGTTATTGAACACATAAGCACCTACCCAAGATGAATTGATTAAGTTCTAGAATGTTTTGAAAATTTTATCAAGTTAATTAAGGTGATTAGTGGATTAATAATTAAGATTGGATTAAGGAAATGAGTTTAGAATGGCTTAGGGAAAATTCCCCAAACCCATTCCGTAAACCTCTTCTTTACTAAAGCAAGGCTTAATTAACTTAATAAAAGGACTAAACCACTATTCACATGCTTAATTATTCTTAATTACATAAAGAGAGTGATTAAGGATTCATTAATTTATTTCTCTAATTAACTCATCAATAAATCCCAAGAAAATTAGGGGAGGCGAAGGTCATCCCACTAAATGTATTTGAGAAATTTAAAATAATTAATGAAGTAATTAGAGAGTAATTAGGGTTACTAAGTTTTCACTAAAACCCTAATTAAGAAAATACATTATCAAAATCCATTATAAATAATTTTATAATTCCTTGCTAAATTATCTTGTGCATTTTATTTTGTATTTTTTGATTTTTTTACATTTAATTATGAATATTTGAAGTTCCATGATTAAAACCAATTAAATAGCCTAATTAAATAGTTAATCCCGTCATTGCCACATGTGGATGTGGTGTGGCTTTCCACATGGTCGACGGGATTCTATTTAAGTAGTCACACATCAGTCAGCGTCGGTGGTGGTGCTATCATTTTCTCCGATCGATCAAAGATGGATGATTGATCGATCCCTGTTCTTAGGATAAAAATTGGATCTATGTGGCTTGATAATGATTGTCCATCTAAAACACTTGGATGGACGGTCCATGATCCATCACTGAGCTCACCTATGGGAGAGGGCATCTGTCCAATCCTTAGGGCAAGATACGAGCTTGATTGAACTCGGATTGAGCTCAAACTCAACCCACACCATCATCACGCAAGGGGAAAGACATCCAATGGTCAATTTGCAATGGGATAAAAATTCTCTTCACAAAGGACCAAACACTTCCTATTCTTAGCTTAGTTTGAAGGCATACCTGAGGCTATCACCTGCTCCCAATGGTTGAGTAGCTTGTCTAGTGGAGGAAGCCCATTGAAGTTTCAAGCCTTGGGATGAAGGGGATCTTCTTATGGACCAAGGTGGGCTTCCATTGCTTGCGACTTTGATCAAACTCCCCTCTTCCGTGCCTTTGAAGCTTGGAAAAAGCTTTGGATGAGTTCGTTGAGGCCCTCTAAAGATGCTTGAAGGAGGAATTGGATTAGAATTGGGTATTGGCTAAGTTGGAATTTCCCTTAGCCTCCCTTATTTTTGGTTTGAAGGAATCTAAAAAAAATGGAGAAATGGAAGCTCATGAGGCTTGAGGAGCTTGATTACTTTCCAGCTGAGCTTCAATCAGTGTGAGTGTTAAATGAAAATCAAAATTAGGGGAGTATACCTCCCCCTAGGTGGATCAGATGGCCTCAAGCTATCCTTTCATTTTGATCAATTGATCGATGCAATGGGTTTGTTGGTCATTTTAGCTTGCACATGGTTTGTTTGGAGGAGGTAGTGGAGAGGTTTTCCATGTGCAAAACAAGGTGGAGGAATGATTCATGTGCTCATTTCTAAATGATGGTGGTTTTGGCCATTGGGTTTGGTTTGGTGACCATTAGGTTATGTTACCACTCTTTAGTGTCCATGGAGACCAAGAGGTGTCAGTGGCCATGAAAGATTTGACCAAATTCTAAGTGAATTTGGCCAAGAATTACCTTTTCACCTAGGGGTAAAATGGTCATTTGGATTGGATTTTAGTTTGAGTATATTTGGTATGATTGAAAAATGGGTTGGGCCAAGTTTCGATATGATTTGGCTCATGTTGACCCATTTAGGTCAAAATGGGTCAATTTGGGTCAAGTTGATCAATTGATCAAATTGGGTCAAACCAAGAGTTGGGTCAAGTTCATATGACCATTTGAGATATTTTGGTAACTTTTGTTTGATTCAATTTGGTTTGCATTTGGTTTTGGTTCATTTGATTTCATTTAGGTCAAATGGGTCAAGTTGACCAATTTGACCCATTTGACCTATTTAGGTTAGGTCATGGGTTGGTTTAGGTTTCATTGATCATATGAAATGTATTGGTATCTTATTTCCAATCAATTTTGATTTTGATTTTGGCTCAATTTGACCATTTAGGTCAAGTTGGGTTCAAGTCAATTGGGCTAGGTTGGGTCTAGTTGGATTGAGGCTATGGTCAAGTTCAACAAGTGATTTGGAATGAACTTGACCCATTGGTTTCAATCAATGGCTTAGATCAAGTTTGACACATTTTGACTTTTTTTTGGTCATGTTGGGTCAACTTAGGTCAAGTAATTGGGCTAGGTTAGGCTCAAATGATGACTTGGTCAAGTTCAAACATTGATCATGAATGAGTTTTGATCAATGGTTTCAATCAATTTGGCTATGGTGGATTTTGGATAGTTTAGGTTTCATTTGGCTAAGTGACTTGGTCAACCCTTAGGTTTGACTTGGTTTGACCCAATTTGAGTGATTGATCATCTCATGATTATTGTTGCTCATAATGTGAGGCTTAGTTAGGCTTAGTTCAATCAAATTTGGTAGGATTAGAATTTGGCTCAAAATGGTACTTTACGTCACTTTGGGTCAAGTGACCTAGGTGGCCAATTGACTTGATCAAGGCTTGAATCAAGTTTGATTGAACTCACATATGAACTTATGATTGAAATATAAATTCATTTGCAAGTGATTTGAAGTCAAATGGGTTTTGATTCATTTGATAATTTTGAGTTCAAAGGGTGAACATGAATTTGACTTGGGTTTGATTTTTTAATTTAGTTTTAGTTTGATGATTGAAGTTTGTGTTTATATTTGGATTCAAGATTGAATGATTGATTGAATCATGAAGAAAAATCAAGATGAAGAAGTAAGGGAAGAAACTATGGTACATTGAAGACCCATTATCCTTAGGAGTCATTAGGTGATTAGTCCATTGTGGATGATGACTTTAGTCTCTTGAGATAGTACATCATTCCTCAATGTTGTACCCAATCACCCTAATGAAAATATCTGCATATCTACGTGGTGTCCAACTAGTGTATTTTGTTTTCATTTACTCAAGATGAAAATAAAACACCATAGTTTTGACGGTGCTTTGGAAAGATTGTACACTTATATCTTTGAGCAAAAGGCCGTGAGGGGTATTTGTTGGTGGCATAACAAGTCAAACCCGAGCTAAGGGTGACTACTGAGAGAGTGCTGACTCAGGGACTTATCTCAACTCAAAGTAATCAGGCAATTCTTAGAGGGAGCTTTGCTGACACTACCTTAAAGATAGGATGCCTGCTTGGGAAAGGGGTCACTAGGGGCTTGAATTCTTTATCCACAAGCAAAGATATATTTTGTTTGGTTTGTTATCATGGACTCTGTTAGTTTATGAGGGATCACACTGAGAAGGAGATCATATCCACCTAGTCCTATCTCATACTTTATTTGGACCAAGGGAGAATCATATCACAGAGACAAATTATCCAACCAGGGGTGGTTACTAGGAAGAGGACTATCCAATCCAAAAGCAGGTAGTGTCTAAATGGGGTGCTAAGGAGTGATCCAAATAGAGTGCCCAGGGGAGGTACCACTAGGGCTTATCCAAAACCTTGTAAGAAAACATAGGTATATGGTGGCCAACTCAGGAGAATGGGGGACTCACATCTACCAGTGGTGTATCCAAGTGGTCTTTGTCGACATAGAAATAACCAACCAACTAAGGAGCTCATGGGTTTGATAATTGTCTAGAAGAAGGCATAGGCTAATATCTCTCTAAAGGAAGTGATCACTTGGATAGTTTGTCTTGACTCACATGGGCTATCCGACATGGGAGACTCGAGAGTCTATGTGGACTAAACAACTTCAGTAGTTAGAGGAAAGGAGCCTCTGGGACTTATCCACGAGCCTCAAATATACTCAACCTAGTTAGTGCATGATGGATAATGCAAGAAGAAAGCATGTAGGCTTACATCCTCTTAAACAAATTCAACACTGGGTAGGTTACCAACTGTGCGGTAAGACCTACCAAACTAACAAGGCACTCATTGTTTTGCAGTGGCCAAGTTAGGAAGAAAGTGTGGGGACTCACATCACTGACAAGTGACCAGGGGATATATTAGCAAGGTAGTATGTCGACATGATGGAGCGACTAATGAGTGAATGCAATGGGGGGATTGCTACCATATCAAAGTAGCTTGAGACAAAAGATATGTGTTTGTTTGTGCTGTGAAAGAAGGAATAGGATACCGCTTGGGTTCTCTTACACCTAACTTAGTTGTACTAGTCAAGATAGGATGCCTCTTGGGTTCTCTCATACCTAACCTAGTAGCACTGGAGGATTGTTTACGGTTTATGTTTGTGTTGTGAAAGGATAGGATGCCGCTCGGGTTCTCTTACACCTACCCTAAACACGGCATGGTGGATTCACAAGCAAGGATGTTCTAACACATAAGAATGGAATTTGATATGAAAAGAAGTTTTATTGATAATTATTTTCAAACAAGATTTTATGGGTAACATATTTCTTTAGAGCCCATTGATTGTAAGCATAGGGCACTCTTATTAGTTATGAGTAGATAAAATCCTCCTTAGTAGGCCTTTTCTATGACAAAAGGGCATTCCCAAGTGGGTTCAAACTTGCCTCCCATTATTCGACAGAGCAACAATTGGTTTCCTTAGAACTAAAATAAGCTCTCCTACTTGAAAAGCTCTAGGGCGGACCAGCTTGTTGTGAGCTTGAACCATCTTGACTTTGTATAACTCGAGGTTCTGGCACGCCCATAGGCATCTCTCCTCCAAACCTTTGAGCCATTCTAACCACAACTTAGTGTTCTACTCTGTAGTGATTTTACTATCCATTGCTATCCTTAGTGATGGGAGCTGAACTTCTAAGGGTAGAATGGCTTTGAACCCATACACTAAAGAGAACAGCATAAGTTGAGTTGGAGTTCTATCTGTGGTGCGGTGTGCCCACAAAGCTTCAACCAACTGCTCATGCCACTGTCTCTTGTTATCATCGAGTGCCTTCTTTAATATTTGGATGAGAGTTTTGTTGAATGCTTCTACTAGGCCATTTGCCCTAGGATAATAGATGGTGGAGTATCTTTAACTTATACTATGTCTCCTGATGAAGCTGTTAATCTTGATTCTCTTGAATGGAATACCATTATCGGATATAATAATCGAGGCATCCTGAACCTATATACAATACAATTTTTGAAAAACTAGAGCACATGCTCAGTTCTGACCTCTCTAAGTGGGATTGCTTCCACCCACTTGGAAAAGTAGTCAGTGGTAGCTAAGATGAATCTATGACCCTTGGAAGAAGGAGGATTGATAGGACCCCCAATGTCGGTACCCCAACACTCAAATGGCCATGAGGCCAATGTAGAATGTAGAATATTGCATGTATCTGACATTGATGGCATCTCTTAGCTACGTTCATGCAGTCTATGATCATTAAAGGTCGTATCTAGTCTCTTGATCTTTGCTTTCATCTTGACCAAATTGATGTGCTCGCATAGACACGAATGTACCTCATGATCTTATGGCTTCATGTTTTCTAAGTAACCACATTGGATCGAAAGACCATTAGTATAAGGTGCCATCCATGAGAGAATAGAAGAGAGCTCTCTACTTCATCTGACGGGCATGTGATTTCACCTGAGGTAGTTTACCAATGTTCAAATAATCTATGAATGGTTGCCTCCAATCTAGCTCCTCATCTTTATTAGCAATGATAACCTCCCCTTTAAGAGAAAGTCTTTCGATGAGTTCAGCGCCAATAAGGGATAAGACTTATCTATTTTGGACACTTATTAGAATGGACTCATCTTTGGACATGCCAATTCTTTGGCAAGTTTGGCCAAACATCTCTACATTTTCCTTGAGTAACCTTGTAGATGGTGACCTTAGATTTGGGCCTCATGGTCTACTCATGGTAGTGATGAAGCTTAGGTTTAGAACCTTGTAGGATCGATGTGGTTGATGACCAAATCCCATAGATGTTGATGCTCTTGACACAAACTATAATGGCTAACTTCAGACTGACAATCAAAGCCTCATACTCAGCTTCGTTATTGGTGCATGGATTGGAGAGATAGTATGAGAATCTCATCACATTGCAGTCTGGAGTTAAGAGAACTATTCTTACCTCTATATTTCCTGGAAGAGTAAATCATGTTTCTTCTCCTTTATAAAAGGAAGCTGCACCATCAAAATATATTTCCCAATGGCGATTGTCAACCTCCCCTAAGTTCATGATTTGTTCGTTAAGGAGATCATCACTAAGCGAGGAATCAGCAGAAAGTGAGTGTCCTACTAAGAAATTCTCTAGTGCTTATCCTTTCACCGCATGGAGGGGTATGAATGTAATATCAAACTATGAGAGAATCATGGACCAACGTGTCAACCATATAGATAAAGTCAGCCATGTCATGAGATACTGCAGTGGATTGATTCTTGAAATCAAGTTCACCTTATGAGAAAGCATATAATGTTGTAGCTTTTGGGATGCAAAGATTAAAGCTAGGCAATGTTTCTCAATGGGTGGGTAGTTTGCTTCAGAGGATCATATGATGACTGAGGTAATATAGAGCACTCTCCTTCCCTTCGTCATTGGCTTGGGTTAACAAAGGGTTGAAGGAGTCATCCAATGTAGCCGTGTAGAGGATAAGTGGCTTGCCCAGGATAAGGGCTGCTAGAATTGGAGGCTTCACCAAATACTATTTGATATCTTCAAAGGCATGCTAGCATTTGTCATCCCACTTGAACTTGGCATCCTTTTTGACAAGTGCTTGCATCTTCTAATAGATTGGAGATAAAGCGTCTTAGATACAACCCTTAAAATGATCTGAGTTGAGTTAAACTTTTAGGGTGAATATTTAAGATAGCTTTGATCTTTTTCTATTTCTATTCCCGGTGTTGGATAATAAACCAAGGAACTTCCACGAAGCTACTCGAATGCACACAGGGGTTCATTTTGAGGTTATTGTCTTAACTAATGAAAACTACTCTCAAGTCAAAGAGATGGCTCTTTTTCTTTGCTTTTGACTACTATATCATCAACATAATTCAACTTAATGATGAATGAGTTCATTGAAGATCGAATCATGGCCGGTATGTAGCATTTTAAAAAAAGGCATGACCTATAATAATAGATTCGATTGGGGTTCAAAAGTAGTGTTTCTTTCATCCTTGAGGCCATCTTAATTTGGTTGTAGCGGATGACCCATCCATAAAGAATACGCATGAGATGAGGTGATGTCCACCATTAATTCGTATAGGAAGTGAAATTCATCCTTAGGACATGCCTTATTTAAGTCCATGAAATCAGAGCATATGTGAATTTGGCCATTTTTTTTCTTAACTGGGACAACACTGGCTAACCAGGTAGGTATTTTTCTTCCCTGATGAAACCAACATCGATCAATTTCTTGACTTCAAAAATGACATGTTGTTCGATTTCTAATTGCATGTGTCTAGGAGCTTGCTTGATAGGGTTAGTGTTTGGGTCTATTACTAGTTTGTAGACCACTACATTAGGAGATAATCCAGGAATCTCTTCATAACTCCATACAAAGCAGTCCTTAAACTCAATCAATAGCTTAACTAAGTCATTGGTTTCTTTTTCATTCAACAAAAAATTGATGTATGTCGGCGTGGATTTTTCTTACGTCGAGGTTGATTTTTGAGCTTGTCAATAGTTGAATGGATCTCCTCTTCAAACTGGAGCAACTTTGATTTGGAGATCATGATCATCGGTTTCTAAACACCTCCTCATAAGAGTTAGTGTGGTTTAAGAAGAACCAATCAGATTCCAGATGATTGGTCTGGATAATCATCGACGTCGACTGGACCCACTATACCAAATTCTAGTCCTGATCTTGATTGTGCATCCCTGCCTTTATTGTTCCACAGCTTCTTGAAATACTCTGACCTATGCTTGGACCATGTATAAGGAATTAAACCTTTCTTTACAAGATTATGAACTCAAGGTGAGTACCAATCAAATGATAATTCTATTAATTCTTTATATGAAATATCCTCAAGTTTTACATCAGCTTCTGGACTTAAGGATGATGATCCTAATAGGAATCTCTTCAAATTGACATTGATGAAAGACTTGGGGGCTTCCTTAACTACTAAACCTTCAACTTTTTGAGAGGAAAGTGAGGTTAAAGCTAAAGTTCCCAACTGCTTTATAATAGTTTTACATAAATCTGATTTGAATACATTCATGCTTTGCTTGGAGGCCTGGTCTTTGTCACTATATGGCTCGAGCGTCACCTCCAATGAAACCAATTGAGAGGGGTTGGCTGGTATGCTAATCGCATGAGACTCACCCTCCATCCTGGATTCCAAGTCTACATGGAATAGTGAACTAGAACATACCCATGTTGGCTAGGCACAGGAGGTCTTCCACCCTCAAACTATGTCTCCATCTGTCTTTGCCTCTCACGATTAAGGTTGAGTCATCCTATGTCATATGGTGGAACGAACTATGGGTGGAATGTGACATGCGGCTCTACTTCTTCCTTGATGTCCTTTTCTCGCTCACTTGTATTTTCCTTTTTCTTTTCTTTTTCTTTCTCTTTTACTTTTTCTTCTTTTTCTTTTTCTTTTGCATTTGAATTTTGACCAAGTTTACGAGAAAGGGTGTTTTGATTTTGAGGAAGATAGTAGGTTACATCCTCATATATCTTGACCTCTCTAACTGAAAATGGATTTTTTATCTCTTTTGACACAGTATTCGATTCCATCCCTTCTAAACTTGATGCACTGATGAATGGAGGATGAAATCATCTTGTTCTGGTGCATCCAAGGCCTACTGAGCAAAGTAGTCAATGATGTATTTGAATCAATTATATAGAACTTGGCTTCAGTCTTCCGGTCACCTATTTCTAAAGGTAACACTATGAAACCTAAAGCCCTCTCACCTTGTTCATTGAATCCTCTCAACATCATATGATCTCCTCAAAGTGTAGAGATGTCAATCCTCAAGTAGGCAAGAGTCTTTAAACTCATAATATTTAGCAATGCACTTGGATCAACTAAATCCCTAGAAAGTGTAAATATGTCCATATCCACTGTGATGTAGAAGGGATAATAGTGCTCCATGTCCCCTAGAAGAAGGTCTTCATCGGTGAATGTCATTTCATGGGATTCTCTTGAATAATGTGCCTCCTCTCCAACAGTGGCGAGCTGAGCTAAGCATATCTCTGGATCTGGAAGAGCCTTGATATCTCTTTGGATAAGACAAGGGCATCATATATTCTTAGTTTAGCTGGCAACTTTCTTTGGTGAGTGAAGACATTGTAATCAGCTCTAGGCTGATCCTCCCCAAACATATCCAAGAGTAGAGCATCCTGTGGAGGGGCTTCTTGCTCATTAGCGCCAATGAATTATTTTCCCTTATCTTGAGGTGCTACCCTAGGAGGTAGAACCTCGCCACTACATTAACTTCATTGATCTCTTATGGCAAGTTAGTGGGATATTTTATCTGCTCGTCAGGCTCACCTCTAGCTTCTTCTATGAGGCCCTCAGAATTAGATGATTCTAAGTCTATCTCAAGAGGTGAATCCGTATTATCTAAAGAAAGAAAGTTCATCTCTAAATCAGAAAGAGGAAGACCAGAGTTGTTATAATTATTATTTAGACTTGAAGAGTTTTCTAAAAAGAAAAGAGTCAAATAACCCATCAGATGTGACACAGATGTAATTCAAACTAGCTTTATTCCTCAATTTCTTGGATTCAGAAAGAGGTACATAGTAGAAATCTAGTAAAGTAAGTGGGGTGAGGGATTGATGCCCTCATCTGTCGGTACAAGATGTCTACTAGAAGATGAGCTAGCTGAAGTAGAAGTGTCGGTTGAAATAATAGCTGTACTGGTGGAATGAAGGTTGGGCTTGGTCGGTGGTTGCGCTACTTGGCTATCCCGGGCTAGTATAGGCTGCTGCTATTGCTGAGCTCCCACTTTCCTCAAGTTGTATTTGGCAACTTGGGATCTTTCCTTGATGTTGGAGGTTTGAGCTATTTCAAGCACCTGCAAGGAAAGTTTCTTGATTTTTGAAATAATCTTTTTAGAGGTTCGGTATAAGGAGATATTCCAACCTTCTTTCATTTTGAGAGGATCGCATGTATCCCCAAGGACTACCCTTATAGAACTGGATGGTTGTTCCACTAGATATTCCTTTGGGATAACTATGGCATCTATCTTGTAGTTATGTTCAAGCCAGTCCTTAAATGTAAAGAAATCCTCCAAAACATGGCCTTGCATGTAATACTATGGGCAAAAGTTAGGATCATTGCTCCTGCCCACTTCCTCCGGCTTCCTAGGCTCAGGTAGGTGAAAATTAGGTTTATTTAAGAGGTTCTTAAAGATTTTCATGACTACCTCCCTCTTAAATGAATAAGGTTTATTTAGTTTATCCAAAAGAGTAGGTGGATGGTAGCTATCTGGTGGCGAGTATGTGTATCGCTGTTGTGAGTATGGCTGAGGAGGAGGCGGCAAAGGCCGTGGAGGTCTTGTCAGTGATGGCCGTGGTAAGGAGGTGGAAGTGATGGTTATGCGAGGTCTCTCATCGATCTTTGGTAGGTTGTTTCCCTTTGTTCAATCCACTACCTTCTTCTTCTTATAAGCTTTCTTTGGCTTTGTTGGTGATCTTGAAAAGTAGCTATTTGGCTCTCCTTGTAGACTAGTTCACTTATTGATTAGCTTCTAAAATATCTTGATAGTAAAACCTTTGAGCATGAAGGGACCGCCATGAATATTCTTTAGTAAATTTCAATGACATATTAGACTTGGGTTCATTTCATACTCAAATTATGCCATCTGAGAATATAATCAATGAGGGACTCACTTGGGTGCTGTTGTGCTACAATGAGATTGCCCACAGTCACCTTTTATTGAGCTCTAGCAAACCTCTTAATGAAGAGTTGCTCCAACTCAATAAAAGTCTTTACTAAACTGTTGGGGAGTTCAGCATACCATTCAAAGGCTATGCCTTCTAAACTACTAACAATAAGATGAAATAGTAATGCATCGCTATCATAAGTGTTATTGCTAAAGTGCCCATGTCTTTGGCGTGGTTCCGCCATCAAAGCTCTTGAAAGAAGGTGGCACAAAACCTTTAAGATACTGGATAGCACCGAATTCCTCTAAGTAGGGTCTACCCTTTAGAACCGATGAACCTCTTCGGGCTTGCGCCAGAGCTTCTCTCACTTTCTCCTCAACCATGAGTTTAATATCTTTTTGTTGTATGGAGGTACTGTCCACTACCTTTTTATATAAGCTAGTGCTACCTTGCTCTACTGGAGGTGAACTCTTAGGCTGATCCAAGATATGCAGTAACTTTGGCTAATCGGTCTCCATAATAGTAGGATGTACTGCTAGAACCTGATTATAAGTACCAAAACTATCGCTAGCAAATCTTCAAGCATCTTTCCCATCCTATATATCTGTTCATCCTTCTGTTTAAATTATTGAAGGAGATGTTGGGTCAAATGAGTTGTGTCATCCTGTTTGGCCGCAACACCTTCTAAACCATGCTGATCTCGAAGGAGAGAACCCATGGTGTGTACCATATGCACCTCGGTTGAATCTTTCAACAAATCATCTTCATTGGGATCAAAGTTAACCTTCTCTTCTTGGTGGACCTAATACCTAGATTTCCTTCTTCTCAATGAGATACTATGCTACGATATCATCAGAGCGATCCAACTATGCAGCACAAAAGCTCAGGCTAACCGGTGGTGATCATGTGAGCAGACACATCGATCTCTTTCGGAATCGATCTTGTGATGGCTATGCTCACGGAAGATACATGATCATGTGTCACCATGGGTGGAGTACTACTCCTGGGAGGATCTACCACCATGGAGATAACTGAACTATCTCCTTCTCCCTCTGCTGCTTATATGTCCAAGATCTGTTGAGGTGGTGGTGGTGATGGCATGACTACAATGCTATGTGGTCGCCACTCCCTCTTCATCACAATTGAAGCAGGAGGTCGAGCAGGAGAGCACAGCCTCGTCTCAATTGGCGGTGTAGATGAGAAGAGATCTCTTGGCCATAGTTGGATCACCAGTGGGGATCTCTTTTCCCCAGATGTCACCTTCATGGCTTTTGATAGAACTGTGGAAGATGGGGCCTGCACTGGTGATGATGGACATGCAGTAGAGTGGTGTGGCAGAGGCACCACCAACTCTCTCTGTGCAGGAGCTCTCCTCCCATGGTGAGTAGTACCGACCAATATAATGTTGTCAATATGACAAGCATGGGTAGCACGCCGATCGAAAAATTCCATGAGGGCAGAGGCAGCTGACTGTCTAGTGTACCTTTGTCTCTCTCTACTGGCCACATGCATTGATACATGGGCCTCCCTGGCCCTCTCTTGCAGGATGTGCTCACCTACGCTGCAAAGAATGACTGATCGTAGATCAAATTGGGCTTTGGACTCTAATTGTCCAGAACCCTATTGACTTGGCGCAAAACTGTCCCAAGGCCAGCATAGGACCTCCTCCTATCTCTGATAGGTGCCTCAAAGTGAACTATAGGTGGAGGTGATAATGAGATCCTCCTAACATCTTCCTCTCCATCAGATCCAGTAAGAGGATGAAACTTGTTCTATGTAATCGGGAGAACTATCTTGGGTAACTCCTCTGCTGGCGAGTGCCTCCATCTCCTTGCATTCTGCACATGATGCGATCTTTGCGGCATTTGTTGTGGCACCAGTTCTTGGGAGGAGCGGTAACTAGACCCAATCTCAAAGGTTGGGCAGACTATCCTTGACGACAGGGCAACCTTTCCCTAGGAAGAAGCCAGTGAGTGGATACTAGCCTGTGCGTAATAGAACAATTGACTAACGCATTCCACTATGAACCTACTTCCTCTTTAGTAAGGGAAATTCTAAATCTGACGGCATCTCAACATGGATGACTAGTTTCTGCCCAATCACCACACTCCTACTGATAGTTGTGAGGGTTTTCCCCTCACAAGTGATCCTAGTCCCCTCAAATCCTTGGTTGAAGTGAATCATATGGGAAAAGTTAGTTTATGGGAGGCTGGCCCAATCCAAGGCTAAATCCATCCCAAAAGGAAAAGTGAAGACATACTTCTGGGCATCCATTTGAACTGAACTTGAACTTGAGAAAATTTATTGAAACTAAGTTAAACTTCTACTATTTTTGAAAATAAACTCAAATCAGATTTTTGCTTTGGTATTTTGTTACCTTTTTGAAATTTGATTTAGAATTTGAATCCATACTCAGCAATTTAAATATGCTAAGTGGGGCTCTTTGATTTTAGGAGAGATTTTGAGATGAAGTGAATGAGAGATTCTTTTTAGGTTAGAATCCATTTTCAACAAATTTGTGTATGTTGGAAATGGGTTCAAATATTTTGAAGAGATTTTTGATGCTTTCATTTGTTCATATTTGAATTTGATTTTTGTGTTTGGGGACCCTTTATGTAACAAATTTGAGTATGTTAAAATAATGGATCAATTGATTTTGTTTGGGATTGCTCATTTAGAAAATTTGGATATGCTAAATGAGTTGTCTGAAAATAATTTTCTTCTTTTGCTTATTTGTGAATCATGGTGACTTTGAAATGGAATCTTTACTTAGCAAATTTGTGTATACTAAATGTTGACCTCATTCTTAGAATGAGCACTCAATTCCATCTTATACATAGGACTCCTCTTGACATTAAGAGTTTCTTAGTATTAAGACACTTCTAATGATTAGGTGAACACTCAACTAAAACTTAAATTAGCCATAAATAGGTCATGTCTTGAGTTAAAACTTACCTACCCTATGACAAATCCTCACTTCCTTCTTAGTCAAATTTCAAAACTCAAATCAAACTCCAAGTCAATTTCAAATCAAATCTTAATCAATTCCAACTTAATTATTTTCTCAAAATCAAATCAACTTCAAACTTCAAATCTCAAATCAATTTACTAATTGATTTTTCAAATCAAATCAACATCCATTCTAAATAAAATCTCAAATCAATTTCAACTTAATTGATTTTCTCAATTCAAATCATCCAATTGATTTACTTTATGAATCAATTCCAAATGAATGAAGCCCATTATTATTTAAATCAAAATCTTTCCTAAGCCATTTTGATTTCATCTTATGGACTTAGCTCAAATCAATTCCAAATCACTTCAAATTCAAATATTTTCTCATAAATTTTTATATTCTCATTTATATTCATAAATATAAATGAAATATAAGTTCAAATCAAAACTCAAATCCAAATCTAATAAAAAATCAATCTAAACTCTTTTAAGTCAAATTCTTGGACTTAGCCAAATCAAACTCAAATCAATCCAAACCTTTGGGTTTTCTCTTCAAACAATCAATCCCTCAATTACAAATCAATTTCAAACATAAAATTCAATCATCAAACCAAAAACTAAACTCAAAACTCAAACCCAAATCAAACTCATGTTCATCCTTTGAACTTGAGTCAAATGAATCAAAACCCATTTTAACTCAAATCACTTGCAATTAGATTTATATTTCAATCATAAGTCCATATGTGTGTTCAACCAAACTTGAATCAAGCCTTTATCAAGTCAATTGACTCACTATTGGCCTCATTTTTAGAATGTGCTCTCAACCCCTCCATCTTAGACATAAGACTCCTCTTAAACTTTAAGAGTTCCTTAGTCTTAAGACACATCTAGTGATTAGGTGGACACTACCTAGCCTAGAAACTTAGAAAGTTAGCCATGGAATAGTCATGCCTTGGGGTGTTAGGAAAATTTCATACCCTTATTTAAACCATTCCTCACTTTCCTTCTTTCAAGTCAAACCCCAAATCAATTCTATTTGATTTTCTCCAAGCTTAAATCAAATTCATATGATTGAAATCCATGATTGAAATCTATGATTGAAACCCTTGATCAAAATCAATCAAACATTATTAAGTCTATATTTTGCCTAAGTCCTTAATTTTCCTTAAGGACTTAACCAAAATCATGACCTAAACTAATTCAAATCTTTGAGATTTTCTCATAACTCATTTATATTATGATTTATATTCATATATATAAATGAAATATAAATTCAAGCCCATCGAATCAAACTCAAAATTTCAAATCAATTTGTGAAATTTTCTTAAGTTTTTTAAGTTCTCCCTTAAAGACTTAGCCTCATCAAGATCTAAATCAATTCAAATCCTTGGGATTTTCTCAAAACTCATTTATATCCTCATTTTTGTTCACATATATAAATGAAATATAAATATCAATTGATCAAATCAAATCCAAGAATTATATTCCCAATTAAAAATTTTCCTAAGTCCTTAATTTTCCATTAATGGACTTAGCCTAAATCATGATCAAATCAATTCAAACTCATGGGATTTTCTAAAAAATTATTTATATTCTCATTTATATTCACATATATAAATGAAATCTAAATATAAATCAATCAAAATCAAAGGCAAATTTTTTTTTTAAAAATCTCCTTAAGTCATTAATTTTCCATTAATGAACTTAGCCTAAATCATCATCAAATCAATTCAAATTCATGGGATTTTCTCAAAATTCATTTATATCCTCATTTATATTCACATATATAAATGAAATATAAATATAAATCAATCAAACCAAATTCAAAATTGAACTCAAACCCCAAAATTTTCCTAAGTCCTTTAAATCCTTCTTAATGGCCTTAGTCTAAATCATGATTGAACCACTTCAAATCATTGAAATTTTCTCATGATCCATTTATATTCTAATTTATATTCACATATATATGAAATATAAATTCAAAACAATCAAAAAATTCCAAAATCAAACTCAAATCAACTCAAAATTCAATCTAAGCCTTTCAAGTCAAAATCTTGAACTTAGCCAAATCATATGAAATCAAGCCAAACTCTTGATTTCTCTCATGATTCAATCAAACCTACAATCATGAACTTCTATATAAATCTAAACTTCAATCACTCAATAAAAACCCAAGTCAAAAATCAAACCCAAAATCCTTCATATTATTCCTTTGAATATGAAATTGTCAAATGGATCAAAACCCATTTGACTTCAAACCACTTGTAAATGGATATATGTTTCAATCATAAGTCCATATACAAGTTCAATCAAACTCAAATTAAGCTTTGACCAAGCCATTTGACCCACTTAGGCTCACTTAACCCAAAGTAACCTAAAGTACCCTTATGAGCTAAATTCTAATCCTAACCAAATTAGATTGAACCAAACTCATATATCCCTCTCATCATGATCAACAATCATCATGGGATGATCAATCAATCCAATTGGGTCAAGCCAAGTCAAACCTAAGAGTTGACCAAGTCAACACTTAACCCAAAATGAAACCTAACATAGCCAAATTCCACCATAGACCAAATTGTTTGAAACTATTAATCTAAGTTCACTCATGACCTATGTTTGAACTTGACCAAGCTAACATTTGAGTCTAACCTAGCCCAATTGAGCACTTAACCCAAGTTGACCCATTTTGACCTAAAGGATCAAAATGGGTCAAAACTTGATCTACGCCACATTGATTGAAACCAATGGGTCAAGTTCATTCCAAATCACTTGTTGAACTTGACCAAAGGCTCAATTGGCCAACTAGACCCAACCTAGCCCAATTGACCTTAGACCCAACATGGGGTCATGTTGAGCCAAATTTGAACTTAACCAAAATTGATTGGAAACAAAGATACCAATCCACTCCATATGACTAACCTAACCTAAACCTACCCCTGACCTATCTCAAATAAATCAAATGGGTCAAATAGGTCAACTTGACCCATTGAACTAAATGAAGTCATATGAGCCAAATTCAAAAGTATATGAAATTGAATCAAACCAAAGCCACCAAAATATTTCAAATGGTCATATGAACTTGACCCAACCCTTGGTTTGAGCTAATTTGACCAATTGGTCAAATTGACTTAAGTTGACCCATTTTGACCTAAATGGGTCAACATGAGCCAGACCTTATCAAATGAATTCCAAATCTCATGAAACTTGGCCAAACCTAGTTTATTCACATACTCAACATATCCAAAGTGGAAAAAAAAATAGCAAAATTACCATCCTACCCCTAGGCCATAGAGCAAATTTTGGCTTAATCCATGTGTAATTTGGTCATACCCTTTTCACGTTCACTTGAGGCTTTCTTAAAAGCTCAAGGGGACCTAGTGAAGAGTGGTGCACCCAACCTAATGGATTTGGGTCAGCCATTTGGTCCCTAGACCAAACCCGACCCCATAGGTCTAAATGCAAAATTCAAACCCTCTCAAACTCAAATTCAAGCACATGGGAGGAAATCCTCCTTGGCTCAAACCGACCATGTGCACTCTTAAGATCAAACAACCCCGCCATGATCAATGGTATCAAAAGATAAGTTATGCCGTGATCCTTCAAGGGAGATATACTCCCCTAATTCAATTCAATTCTCACTTCCTCTGATTGAAGCTAGGAACTGAGCAAGAATGGAGTGTTCCCCTAGAGAGGATTTGAAAAAGACATTTCTCAATTTTCAGACTTTGAAAATAGGGGAAGTCCATTATTGAAGAGCTAACTTCCTCTTCACTCAATCTCCATCCAATTTCTCTTGCACTTCAGAGCTGTCGAGTGCACCCAAGCTCTTTGGGTTCCCCCAACAAGGAAGGATTGAATTGGATCAAAGCCCAGCTCAAGCTAAAGAGGAGGTGACCCATTGGGAAGATCCACTCAACCTCAGTGCTCAAACTTTCAGGCTTCATCTGTGACAAAGCTTCTCCAAGGTTATCGAGTGCCAGTGATCACCTCCGGTGAGGTATGTGATTTTTTGACCATTAAACTCAATGTGGTGTGGAGCTTTGTGAAAGAAATTTTCACCCCATGGATTTTTGACATTTGGATTTGCCGCTCTTTAGCTTTAGGTGGTGTGGGTTGAGTTTGGTTTGAATCCATGCTAGATCGAGCTTGGATCTTCCCCTTGATCATGGACGGTCTCTATTGATCAAGGGGAAGAACTTGGGAGATCTCAACCATCCATCCACACATTTTGGATGGATGGTTGAGATAATTCCACACGTTTAGAAATCCCTTACCTATTTTAAAACCATGAGGAGATCCCTGGCCGTCCGATCTTTGATCGGACTGCAGGGATCAAATTGTGTGCGCCACCAGCCTCCATCTAGGATTTGACTACTTAAGTAACCCCCTCACGGTGTGATACATGTAAAATGCACTGACCGCCACTGCCACGCGTCGCACCGTGAGCCAGGGGATTAGTTAAATGCTTAGTTAGTTTCTAATTAACTTAAGGATCTCTAAAATTTATAACTCTTTCTATAAAATTCAAATAAATATGAAATAAAATCCTATGAAAAGATAATTCAACCTAGAATATTTTAAAATTAATTTCAATGGGTTTTGAATTATGATTTTCTCTGAATTTTGGTTTTATTAGAAAGTTTATTTTGTTAATTTCTTTTTAATTAAGCCTCTGATTAATCCTAAATTTTTTGGGTATGTTTTAGGGGATGACTTTTGCCTTCCCTAATTTTCTTGGGATTTATTGAAGGCTTTATGAGAAGAATTACATATGAATTTCTTAATTACCCTCCTTATGTAATTAAGGATAATTAGGGTATGATTAGTAATTTTAATCTATGATTAGGGTTGATTAAGGTCAGATCCAGTAAGTAGGAGGTTTATGAAATAATTTTGGGGCATTTTATCTAATCTATTCCCTAAATGACCTCTTCTCTCTTTAATCTCCTCTTAATTAAGGGTTAATTCATTAATTATCTCCTTAATTAATTTCTGAAAATTCTAAAAAGTTACAGAACTTAAATTAATCTACTTTGGTAGATGCTTATTTGTTTAATAGCCTAAGTTTAATTAAGGATATCAAAACCCAATTCATAAGTATGAAAGGGTGTTTTGAAATTACTTAAGCTAAACCCCTTAGCTTAATTACCTTTTAATTGTGAGCCAAATTGCATCAGGCCTCTTTCGTATTAAGTGCATTGGAAATTTAAATTCCTTATGGGTTTTATGTCATCTCATTAGCTCATAATTATTTGGTTAATTATTCTAAGGTGGTGTAGGTAAGGGTTAATTAAGTCACTTAATTCATACCTTAACCTAATCAATGCATAAAAATGGATCTAATTATCTAAAATTTAAACAAATATCAAACACATGTGGGAATGGGTTAGGAACAAATTCCTCACCTTTTCAAAATTAAATCAAACTTCAAACTAAACAAAAATCACTTTAAATTCATTTTTGATTTATTTTAAACTTTCTTATTCCATAAGAATGTCTTTAGGATTTAAGTGAAGTGAACTTGTTTACATGCATTCATTAATTTGAATATTTCCCCAACATGTTAAATTTGTATGTCATATGGTTTCATGCATTCACATTTTTCAAATTCAAATTTTAAAATGAAATTGTTTACTTTATGTCAAATTTGCATGTGTTAGTTAAAGTAGAAATATGAATGGCTATTATCACTTCTAAATCCAAATTATTTTCAAAACTTCCAAATCTGAAAGTATGCTACTTATACTTTAATTATAAGCTTGCATGTGAAAGAGAGTATAAAGGTATGCTTAGCATAGTTCCTTTCTTTCTTATGTTATAGTTTTGAATAGGAATTTGGTGAGGTGTATGGTTCATTTGAAAAGAACCCTAACACTCACCTAATTCCATGTCCTATTCATCTCATGCTACCACTTAAGGAGTTACCTATACTAGCATACATAAATTGCATAAACTAACTAAATCCATTAATACAACTTTTGCATTCTTCTTTTCCATTTCATTTCTTTTATACATATGTTTGTATTTAAGGAAAGTGGTATATTAGTCTGGACAACCCCAAGATTGTGAGGCTTTAAGTAGCCCTAAGTAGGTCTTATGCCTTACACCTCTGGTTAACAATGATGCTGTACTCACTTATACCTTTCTTACTTTCATGTGTGTATGTGAAAGTTTTGATAAGGAAAACCATTTCTACTTAAAAAAAATCATGCATATTCAACTTCTGAATTTCCTTAAATGGATTACTTAGCATGCATCATAATGTGTTAAATACTCTCATTTGTATGTATAGATATGCTTAGGGTCCATCCATATGCATGTTATATATGTTTGGAAAGAAATGAAGTAATATGTGTTATGTAAATTTTGATTAATTTCATTTAATCTTAAAATGCCTTTCTTTTTGAATAGGTTTGTTTAGAGTTTATCTGAACTTAGCATTAATCAAAAGATGTAATCAAAACATTCACCTAAATAAAACTGAAATGTGAATCTTAGATTAGGAAAGGAAAGAGAAGTTCTCTTCTCTTTCCCTTCTTCATAATTTAGGAATTAATTGTGGGATTCACTTGAACCAAAGTAAAATATGAAATAAAATCAACCCAAAATAACTAAACAACTTAAATGAAACCCTCTTCTAAGTTGAACATGCTCTTCACACTTAGAAAATTTGAACCTAAAGCCATAGCTAAGCATACCACATAAGCCTTCAAAGCACACACATTAGCCTAAGTCACCACTTCTAGCTTTAAGTTAGGTCGGTGCATGGTTTGATGTTTATTTTATTTTGTGATATATGTTTTAGATTGGATGTTATGGTGTATGCTCAGAGAATGAATGGTAGGACGTTCTTAGTCTAACTATTCTTTCTCTGAGGATTGTGCTTAAGGTGCTATCATAAATAAAATATATATGCTTTTTTTGCTTGGTGCTTTATACCCCTAAGCATAATCCATCGGCTAGGTGGACTTAGTCACCCATGTGTGGGGTGAAAAGTCCAATATACAAGCTTGGGATTTGTATAGTTTGTTTTAGCTAACCTTTGTTTGGTTGGTGTTAGTTAGATATCCACTTTTCCTTTTCATGTAAATTTGTGCAATTAAGATTTTGGAATGATTACTATAGGGATTAGAATAAGCTTTGGTCATAAGATCCTATCTTATGTACCATGTGAGGCCTTGGAGAATCCACCTTCCAACCATTCAAAAAATAAAGAACCAAAGAAGGAAGAAGAAAGAAGAAAAGAAGAAAGAAGAAATGAAGCTTGAAGACCCCCATAACAATGAATTCCTTGCTTAATTATAATTTGATTCATTTTTGTCGGGTTGTATAAGGGTAGAGCTTCTACCACATTTGATATTTTTGGGTTTGTACAATGGTGCCCAACTACAACAGCCTTTTATTCTTTTTGGGATTAGCTTTATAAATTGGTAGATGATTTTTTTAGCTTGTGCATTAAGTGGCATGATTTTTCTAATTTCTTCTTTGCTTTATGTATGGCCTGGATTTGGATTAGGCTATTTAGAAAAAAATAAATCTTTTACCCAACTTAATAACTCAAAATAAAATTAAACAACTTATAACCTCACCTAAAGCTTAGGTTTAAAATCAAGATAAAAGAATTAGCAACCCCTTAGCTAGATGAGCTTTTCTTTTGTAATATCATGCACAAATGCATCTTATTTCACTCTTGATTAGAGGGCTTCCACCTTTGCCAGAGAAACATGGCTTGAACTTTGAGAGCCATAGTGCAAACTCACCTCCCCCCTTCTCGCTGATTTTGGCCAATAACCTTCTTTCTCATGCATTAGTCATATGAGTCTTATTAGCCTGAGTCAAAATAATTATCCAAAATGAAAATAAAATAAAATTTGAATTTCATTAGATTTAGGTCATTTGAATCATTCCCTTTACATGATCTAGTCTCTTTAGGGAGTGAGTTTAAGGGCTTAATCTCTTTCTAAATGAATAACAACCTATTTAGCTTGCATAAGCATAAAGACTTACCTACATATATTTAAAATCGTAAGGAGTTAAGTTGGCCACCCAAGTTGTAAGTCCGTCTGGGTTTTGTCCTCTCTTATGGAGGTAAACCAAATACCCATTTTCATCTTAGATTTAGGTTATGCTTTTGACTCTCGCTGAAGCTCCCTAGATTTAGGTTCTGAGGTTGCTTCTCCCCTTTACGGGTCATAAGCATAATTCCTCACCTCTTAGGCATTACCTTAATCTTGTGTTAAGGAATCTTAAGTCCTAAATTTCTAATGAAAAATGCAACTCAAATAAACTAAATCAATTTCAAAAATGTAAAGCCCAACTATAGGATAGTTTGAGATGCTCGCTAAGTTTCCTAGCATCATGAGCATCTCCTACTTATCTTCTATTTTGGCTTTGATAAATAACTCCCTCTTTGCACTCCCGTTGATCTTCAAAATAAAACCAATCGATTGATAGTCATTTCCTATTGAATTCTTCAAAGACAACAATCATTTACTTTAATTGAGAGTTTTCCTAAGGAGTCCCCATTTCTTAGGATGTAATTAACCATGGGGGCTTGCCCCTATAGGGAACTTAACAAACCTGATTTAAAATAAACCCTCCTTTACTTTTCCATGTGAAGTAGGGGAAGAATCTCCGGTACATATGCAGACCCGTTGTCCTTAGGAGTCCTTATTAAGGTGATTAGGTCCATTAAGGGGTAGTGACTTCTATCTTTTGAGATAGTACACTATTTTCTTGATGATGTACTCGATCACCTGAATAAGTACATCTGCAGATCTACATGGCATCCTAAAAAGATGAATTTCTATAAGTCTTGTTTGTCTTTTCTCCCCATAGATTTGAAAGGCTACTCCTCATAGGAATTTTTAAACCAACACCCACATAGGCTCACTTGACCCAAAGTGACCTAAAACACCTTTTTAAGCCAAATTCTAATCAAATTAGGTCAAACCAAGTCAAACTTAGCCTTTGACTAAGTCAACACTTAACCCAAATGAAACCCAAACTAGCTAAAATCCACCATAGGCTAAATTGATTGAAACCATTGATCAAAACCAATTCATGATTGAAGTTGGCCAAGTCATCATTTGAACCAAATCTAGGCCAATTGGCCACTTGACCCAAGTTGACCTAAAAAGTCAAAATGTATCAAATCTTGATCTAAGCCAAAGTGATTGCAACCAATGTGTTAAATTCATTCTAAATCACTTGTTGAACTTGACCAAAGTCTCAATTGGCCAACTAGACCCAACCTAGCCCAATTGACCATAAACCTAACTTGGCCTTAAAGGTCAAATCAAGCCAAAATCAAATCAAACTAAAATTGACTGAAACCAAAGCATGCAAAACATTTCAAATGACCAACCAAACCTAAACCAACCCATGAGCAAACACAATTGAGTCAAATGGGTCAAATTGATGAACTTGACCCAATTGACCTAAGTGAAATCAAATGAACCAAAACCAAATATAAATTAAATTGAACCAAACCAATTATACTAAAATATTTCAAATGGTCATATGAACTTGACCCGACCCTTGGTTTAACCCAATTTGACCAATCGGTCAACTTGACCCAAGTTGATCCATTTTGAACTAAATGGGTCAACATGAGCCAAATCATATCAAATAAACTCCAAATTAATTAAAAATTGGCATAACCCAATTTCAAACTATTCCAAATCTGCCTAAATCAAAATCAAAGCCAAATGATCATTTTACTCCTAGGTCAAAGGGTAACCTATGGTCAAATTCACTTGGAATTTGATTATATTCCAACTCATGGCCACTTGACATCCTTTTAGTGGTCCATTTGGACACCAAGGGATGTGGTGCACATGACCCAATGTATTTGGTTCAGCCAAACCCAACCCAAAGCCAAAATTGACCACCTAATGGAAAATGAGCACATGGAATCACTCCATACTCTCATTTAGCACATGGGCAACTCCTTCACTACACTCCCCTGCCAAAATCAAACCATGTGAAGCTCCTAACAACCTAACAAACCCATTCCATCTCATCAATTGATCCTAAATGGAAAGGGAGCTCACGGCCATCCGATCTAAGTAGGGGGAGATAGACTCCCTAATTTTATTCCAATTCAAGACACTTGCAATTGATTGAGCCAGAGAGGCCTAAGGCAAGGTCCCCAAGCTCTCTCAAGAAATTCCCATGCTCTTCTCAATTCATCTTCTCAATTTTGCCTAAGCCTAAAATAAGAGAGGTGAGGGAGAAATCCAACTTCGCTAATTCTCCATAGAAGGTCAATTCCTCTTGCATGCACCATCAAGGGACCTAATCGAGCTCACCCAAAGCAAATCCCAAGCATCCAAGCCATGGAAAGGAGGAGTTCGACCAAAGCTGCAAGCCATTGAAGCTCACTTTGGCTAATTGGAAGATCCACTCCATCTCAAGCCTTCAAACCTTCAATAGGGCTTCATCTCTACTAGATGAGCTAACTCAACATTTGGGAGGGCTAGTGATAGCCTCTGACGAGGTATGCTTCAAAACTGAGCTTAAGTATAGAATTCTTTGGTCCTTTGTGAAGGGAAGTGTAATCCCAATAGAAATCCACCATTGGATGTCTTTCTCTTTGCTCTTAGATGGTGTGTATTCAATCCTAGCTCAATCTGAGCTCAAGTTAGCTCGGATCAAGCCATGGAGGACGAACGATCTCCATATCCATGATGAATCATGGACCATCCATCCCATGTTTTGATGGATCCTAATAATGAGATCCAATGATTTAATCTCTAGAATCACAGTGTAATGCTCCGATCCTTGATCGGATGGTCCAAGAAAAAAATGTGTATCGCCACCTGCTGATGCAGCTTTTGATTTGACTACTTAAACAACCAATCCCATGCCATATGGAAAGCGGCCGCGATCACATCCACGACATGAGATTAGTTATATAATTAGGGATTTAATGACCTATTAATCACTAAAACTTAAAAATACATAAATGTAGAAAAATTAGAAAAATATAAATGTCTCATTTTAAAGATAATTCAAGGAATAATATAAAATTATTTCTAATTGATTTTGAACTGAATTTTCCTTAATTGTTTAAAAATATTAATAACCACTATTCCCTATAATTATTTCATTAATTAATTCCAAACTTCCCATATTTAGTGTGATGACCTATGCCTCCCCTAATTTTCTTGGAATTTATTAATGAGTTAATTAAGGAAATAAATTAATGAATCCCTAATCACTCTCTTAATCTAATTAAGGGTAATTTAGCATGTGAAGAGTGGTTTAATCATTTAATTATGGTAATTAAATATTGTTTAAGTAATCAGAAGGCTTATGGAATAATTTTGGATATTTTTCTCAAGCTATTCCCTGAACCCTCTTTCTTTCTTAATCTAAACCTAATTAAGGATTAATCCACTAACGATATTCTTAATTAGCTTAATCAAATTTTTAAAATCAATCTGAATTTAATCAATCTCCTTCTAGGTTGATCCTTAGGTGTTCAAAAGCCAAAGGTAAGCTTAAGGAAATCAAATCCATCCTATGTGTGTGGGAAGGTTATGAAAGTACTTAATTAAACCCTTTAGCTTAATTAATCAATAATTGAGCCAATTGCATTAGGCCCTTTCTTTCTTAGGTGCATTGCTGATTTAAATTCAATGTGGTTTCATCATATGTTGGCTCATATTGTTAGGTTAATTATGTTAAAGTGGTGTGTAAGGGTAATTAATGAACTTAATGTACACCTTAACCTAAGCAAAAAACATAAAATCAATCTAATGGTTCTAAAATTAAACTAAAAAAAACACACACATGTGGGAGATGGTTAGACCAAAACCTTTTCACATTTCCTAAAATCAAATCAAACTAAAAAATTAAAACAAAATCTCTTTAAACAACTTTGATTCACTTTAAATGATCTTATTCCATAGATTGTATTTAGAATTAATTAGGTGAATGAAGTTACATGCTTACATCACTTTATTTCTTTCCTAGCATGCTAAATGTTGTTTGTCATATGAAATCATGCATTCATCTTTGAAAAATAAAAAATAAATGAAATGTTTCCTTTATGTCAAATTGCATGTTTTGGCTAAAGTAAGAATATGAATGACTATTATCACTATTAAATCCAAAATTATTTTCAAAACATATAAATCAGAGATTACAAATGAAAGTATGCTAGTTATAATTACTTATAAGCTTGCATGTGAGTATAACATATGATGTGCATTATGTGACTTTTCCTTCTCTTCTCTTTTAACATAATTTTGAATAGGATTTACAAAGTGTACAGTTTATTTGAAAAGAACACAACACATGCTTAAATCAATCCCTATTCATTTCTATGTTATCATTTATGAAGGATCTACATATTGCACATATAAATTAAATAACCAAAATCAAACAAACAAACATAAACCTTTTGCATGACTCTTTTTTCATTCATTTCTTTTTGTACATGCACATGTATTTAATAAAAGTGGTATATTAGTCTGGACATCCCGGGGTTGTGAGGCTTTAAGTAGCCATAAGAAGGTCTTGTACCTTATACCCTTGGTAGAAAATAATGTTGTACTCACTTATGTCTTTCATACATGTAAATGTGCATTTGATTAATGGATAAAAGAATCCCTCTCTTTTCTACTTAACAAAATCATGCATCATGAAACATCCAAATTTTCTTAAGCAACATATCTTAGCATTCATCATTAAGGTGTGCTAAATATTTCATTTGTATGTAAAGATATGCTTAGAGTCATTTCATGTACATATACATGTTGGAAAGAAATAAAGTGTGGTGTGTTTTGTGATAGTAATTCAATTTAATTAATCTTAAAATACCTTTATTATTGAATAGGTTTATTTAGAGCAAATCTAAACTTAGGATTAATTAAAACACATAATAAAACATTCACTAAAGAAAAAATCACTAATGAATCTACCTTAGAAATTACTTAAGGTAGGGAGGAAAGAGAAGTTCTCTTCTCTTTTCCTCTCTTTACAACACTTAGTAATTAAGTGTATTCAAACCAAATCAAATAATCAAATAAAATTAACAAATCAACTAAATCACTTAAATGAAACCACCCTCTAATTTGAACCTTTCACACTTAGAAAATTCTAACCTTAAAGCCTAGCTAAGACATACCACACAAGCCTTAAATAAATGCACACACATTAAAGTTAAGTCACCATTTCTATCTCTATGTTAGGGCGGTGCATGGTTTGATGTTTGATTTTATTTTGTGATGTGATATTTTAGTCTGGATGTTAGGGTGTATGTGCATAGACTGGATGATAGGAAGATTTTAGTCTAATCATTATCTTATGCAGGGGATTATGCTTAAGGGGTGCTGTAGTAAAAATATAAGTACTTTTGCTATGCAGGTTGCTTATAGCCCTAAGCATAATCCAAAAATAGGCTAGGTGGACTTGGTTACCCATATATGGGGTGCTAAGTCCAATTTATTTATATAC
The DNA here is from genome assembly GCA_021442155.1 of Cymbidium sinense. Classification (NCBI taxonomy): domain Eukaryota; kingdom Viridiplantae; phylum Streptophyta; class Magnoliopsida; order Asparagales; family Orchidaceae; genus Cymbidium; species Cymbidium sinense. The sequence goes on along the minus strand of CM038224.1, from coordinate 69,165,810 downwards.
ATGCTTGGGATTGTGTGGTTTGTTTAGCTAATCTCTATTTTGCAAGTTTTAGTTAGATTTACTTTTCCCATTTTCATGTAATTTTATAATTAGGATTTGGAATGAATGTTATGGGGGATTTAGATGAACATTGGTCATAAGATTATGTCTTATGCACTATATGAAGCCTTTAGAGCAACCACATTCTAGCTAAGCCAAAAGAAGATAGAAGAAAGAAGATAGAAGAAAGAAGAAAGAAATGAAGAAAGAAGAAATGAAGAATGAAGACCCCCCATAACATGAAATCCTTTTTTATTATAATTAATTCATTTGTAATCTAGGCTGTATAAGGGTAGAGCTCGGTTACCCAATTTTTTTTAGGCGGAGCCCACCACAAAGGCCTTTTATTCTTTTGCACTAGCATTATAAATTGTTTGTTGTTTGTTTAGCTTGTACATTAGGATGACATATTTTTCCTAGTTTCTTCCTTGCTTTGATGAATGTCCTGGATGCGATTAGGCTCTTAGGGAAAAATTAATTTTCTATCCAATTAATCAACTCAAAACTAAAAATTAGTAACTCATAACCTCACCTAAAGCCTAGGTTATAACTCCAGATAAAAGATTTAACAACCCCTTAGCTGGATGTTGTATGTTTTCACATCATGCATAAAAAGCATCTTGCTTCACTCTTGCTTATGGAGAGCTTCCACCTTTGCTAGGGAACTTGGCTTGACCTTTGAGAGCCATGGTGGAAATACACCTCATTCTTGCTGATCTTGACCTATAATCCAATTTATCATGCATTAGGCATATAAATCCCATAGTCTGTGTCAAATAAATTGTCCAAAAAAATGAAAATAAAATATAACAAAAATTTGTACTAGATTTAAGTCATTAATCATGCACTACATGATCTAGTCTCTTAGGGAGTGTGTTTAAGGACTTAGTCTCTTTCTAAATAAACAACAGCTTAGGTATCTTGCAAAACCATAAGACTTGCCTACATGTATTTAAAATCGTTGGAGGTGTTAGTTGGTGGCTACCCCTAGGCGGTTGTAAGTCCAATAGTTGGGTGGTTTATCCTCTCTTGTGGAGGTAAACCAAATACCCATTTTTTCCTTAGATTTAGGTCATGCTTTGACCCTCACCAAAGTTCCCTAGATTTAGGTTCAGAGGTTGCTATTTCCCTTTGCGGGCTACAAGCATAAATCCTTACCTCTTAGGCATTTCCATGATCTTGTGTTGTGGAATTATAAGCCCTAGATTTTTAATAAAAATCAACTCAAATAAATAATTCTCTTCAAATTTCAAAAATATAAAGCCCGACCATAGGATAGTTTGAGATACTTACTAAGTTTCTTAGTATCATAAGCATCCCCTACTTATCTCTCTTTGGTTTCAATAATAACTTCCTCCTTTTGATCAATCCCATTTGATCTTTCAAAAATAAATCAATTGATTGATAGTCCTATCTTTGAAATCTTTAGAGATAATGATCATTTACCTTAATCGAGAGTATTCTTAAGGAATCTCATTCCTTATAATGTAATTAACTATGGGGGCTTGCCTCCATAAAGAAATTATTGAATTTAGATTAAAATAAACCCTACTTTACTTTTTTATGTAAAGTAGAGGAAGAATCTTTAGTACATCCGAAGACCCATAGTTCTTAGGAGTCCTTATTAAGATGATTAGGTCCATTGTAGGATGGTAACTTCTGTCTCTCGAGATAGTACATCATTCCTCAATGTCATACCTGATCACCATAATAAGAACATTTGTGGTCTATGTGGTGTCCTACAAAGACATTTTTGTTTTTTGTCTTCATTTAAAACTCATTTAGATGAAGATGAAAATAAAATTTCACCACAGATTTTTTTGGTGACTCCGCTGGGGAAGGTTCCTCTCTCCATCTTTGGTAAATGATCGTTGTCTCCAAGTATTGATAGTGGGTTCGTATTTTATAGGAATCCAAGATTATCTTTCTTTTCTATTAACACTTAGTTTATTTCATCCTTAAGCTAAGCTAGCCAACATCCTTTAGGTTTTAGGACCTCACTCTGTGTAAGTCTTCAAACCCATGTTGGGTTCCCCAATAGGTGAAAATAAAAATTTAATAAAAAGAAATGACTAAAGACTTCCCCACTACCATTTTTATGGTAATGAAATGTTCAATCCAAAAATAGAGAAAAATAAATCCTTTATAAAAACAAGAATTTCCAAAGAAGCACTTTTTCACAATGCACATAATAAAATCTTTGCACAAAATTTTCATAAATCAACCTCATTTAATAATCTTCATGATTGTTATATGTAGAATCTTTTTCAAAAATTAAATCCATAATCATCTTTTCAAGAAGCACAAATGAATATCTCCATTCAATATACTCAATTTATTGAATGAAGATTTCATTTTCAAAAGCAAAATCAACAATCATCTTTTCAAAAAAATAAAATCCAAAATCATCTTTTCAAAAGCACAAATGAATATCTCCATTAAATATACTATATTTATTGAATGAATATTTCATTTTCAAAAGCAAAATCAATAATCATCTTTTCAAAAAAATAAAATCCAAAATCATATTTTCAAAAAGCACAAATGAACATCTTCACTCAATTTATTTTGGTGAAGATTTCATTTTTAAAAATAAAATCAACAATCATAATTTCTAAAAGGCCAAATGAATATCCTCATTCAATTTATTTAATGAAGATTTCATTTTCAAAATAAAACCAACAATCATCTTTTCAAAAATAAAATCAACAATCATCTTTTCAAAAATAAAATCAGCAATCATCTTTTCAAAGATAAAATCAACAATCATCATTTTTAAAAAAAAATCAACAATCAAATTTTTAAATAGCACAAATAAACATCCTCATTCAATTTATTGAATAAAGATTTCATTTTAAAAAAATAAATAAAATCCAAAATCATATTTTCAAAAAGCACAAATGAACATCCTAATTCAATTTATTGAATGAAATTTAATTTTTAAACAAAATCAGTAATCATCTTTTTAAAATTAACAATCATCTTTTCAAAAATAAAAACACATTTGGATCCCTCATTTAGCATACCAAAATTTGCTAAATGAAGATCCTATTTTCAAAATCAAAAATCAAATAACATTAGAATCTTTCATTTAGCATACCCAAACTTGCTAGGTGAAGATCCTCTTTTCAAAATCAAAAACACAAAAATCAAACACACTTGGATTCTTCATTTAGCATACCCAAATTTGCTAAGTGAAGATCCTCTTTTCAAAAATCAAAACATCAAAATCAAAACATTAAAACACAAAACACATTTGGATCCTTTATTTAGCATACCTAAATTTGCTAAGTAAAGAATTCCCTTTTCAAAAATCATCAAAATCAAAACAAATTTGGATTTCTTTTATTTAGCATACCTAAATTTGCTAAGTAAAGAATTCCCTTTTCAAAAATCATTAAAAACAAAACACATTTGGATTCTTTATTTGGCATACCTAAATTTTCTAAATAATCCTCTTTTCAAAATCACAAAAAAAAACACATTTGGATTTCTTAAGAAATACCTAAATTTGCTAAGAATTCTCTTTTCAAAATCATCAAAACAAAATACATCAGGATTTCTTTTATTTAGCATACCTAAATTTTCTAAGTAAAGAATCTTATTTTCAAAAAAAAAAAAAAAAACAAAACACCTTTGGATTTCTTTTATTTAGCATACCTAAATTTGCTAAGTAAAGAATCTTATTTTTAAAAATCAAAACAAAACACATTTGGATGTCTTTAGCAAACCTATATTTGCTAAGAATCCTCTTTTCAAATCATCAAAAATCAAAACACATTTAGATTTCTTTTATTTAGTATACCTAAATTTGCTAAGTAAAGAATTCTCTTTTCAAAGTCATCAAAAATCAAAACACATTTGGATTTATTTTATTTAGCATACCAAAATTTGCTAAGTAAAGAATCATCTTTTCAAAAAATCAAACAAAACACATTAGGATTCTTTATTTAGCATACTCTAATTTGCTAAGTAAAGATCCTCTTTTCAAAAAATATCAAAAATCAAAACACATGGATCCTTTATTTAACTTACCCAAATTTTCTAAGTAAAGAATCCTCTTTTCAAAATAAAAAAATCAAATCATAAAAATCAAAAAATCAAAATCAAAATAAAAAATACATTTTGAACCTTATTTAGCATACACAAATTTGCTAAGTAAAGTTCTCATTTTCAAAAAGTTCAAAATCAAAAATCAAAACACACATGGATCCTTTATTTAGCATGCCAAAATTTGCTAAGTAAAGAATCCTATTTTCAAAATCAAAAATCAAAACACAGATGGATACTTTATTTAGCATACCTGAATTTGCTAAGTAAAGAATCCTCTTTTCAAAATCAAAAATCAAAACACATTTGGATCCTTTATTTAACATACCTAAATTTGCTAAGTGAAGAATCTTCTTTTTAAAATCATCAAAACAAAACACATTTGGATTTCTTCAGCATACCTAAATTTGCTAAGAATCCTCTTTTCAAAATCATCAAAACAAAACACATTTGGATTTCTTTAGCATACCTAAATTTGGTAAGAATCCTCTTTTCCAAAATCATCAAAAAACAAAACACATTTGGATTTCTTTAGCATGCCTAAATTTGCTAAGAATCCTCTTTTCCAAAATCATCAAAAATCAAAACACATTTCGATTTCTTTTATTTAGCATACCTAATTTGCTAAGTATATAATTCCTTTTTCAACAATCATCAAAAACAAAACACATTTGGATTTCTTTTATTTAACATACCTAAATTTGCTAAGTAAAGAATCTTATTTTCAAAAATCAAAACAAAACACATTTGGATTTCTTTAGCATACCTAAATTTGCTGAGAATCCTCTTTTCAAATGATCAAAAATCAAAACACATTTGAATTTCTTTTATTTAGCATACCTAAATTTGCTAAGTAAAGAATTCTCTTTTCAAAATCATCAAAATCAAAACACATTTGGATTTCTTTTATTTAGCATACCTAAATTTGTTAAGTAAAGAATCCTCTTTCAAAAAATCAAAACAAAACACATTAGGATTCTTTATTTAGCATACCCAAATTTACTAAGTAAAGATCCACTTTTCAAAAAACATCAAAAATCAAAACACATGGATCCTTTATTTAGCATACCTAAATTTGCTAAGTAAAGAATCCTCTTTTTAAAATCAAAATAAAAACATCAAAATCAAAAATACATTTTGAACCTTATTTAGCATACACAAATTTGCTATGTAAAGTTCTCATTTTTAAAAGTTCAAAATCAAAAATCAAAACACACATGGATCCTTTATTTAGCTTACCTAAATTTGCTAAGTAAAGAATCCTCTTTTCAAAATAAAAAATCAAAACACAGATGGATACTTTATTTAGCATACCTAAATTTGATAAGTAAAGAATCCTCTTTTCAAAATCAAAAATCAAAACACATTTGGATCCTTTATTTAGCATACCTAAATTTGCTAAGTGAAGAATCTTCTTTTCAAAATCATCAAAACAAAACACATTTGGATTTCTTTAGCATACCTAAATTTTCTAAGAATCCTCTTTTAAAAATCATCAAAATAAAACACATTTGGGTTTCTTTAGCATACCTAAATTTGGTAAGAATCCTCTTTTCCACAATCATCAAAAATCAAAACACATTTGGATTTCTTTTATTTAGCATACCTAAAATTGCTAAGTATAGAATTCCCTTTTCAAAAATCATCAAAAAGAAAACCCATTTGGATTTCTTTTATTTAACATACCTAAATTTTCTAAGTAAAGAATCTTATTTTCAAAAATAAAAACAAAACACATTTCGATTTCTTTAACATAACTAAATTTGCTAAGAATCCTCTTTTCAAATCATCAAAAATCAAAACACATTTGGATTTATTTTATTTAGCATACCTAAATTTGCTAAGTAAAGAATCCTCTTTTCATAAAATTGAAACAAAACCCGTTAGAATTCTTTATTTAGCGTACCCAAATTTGCTAAGTAAAGATTCTCTTTTCAAAAACATCAAAAATTAAAAAACATGGATCCTTTATTTAGCATACCTAAATTTGCTAAGTAAAGAATCCTTTTTTCAAAATCAAAAATAAAAACATCAAAATCAAAAATACATTTTGAACCTTATTTAACATACACAAATTTGCTAAGTAAAGTTCTCATTTTCAAAAGTTCAAAATAAAAAATCAAAACACATTTGGATCCTTCCTTTATTTAGCATACCTAAATTTGCTATGTAAAGAATCCTCTTTTCAAAATCAAAAATCAAAACACACATGGATCCTTTATTTAGCATACCTAAATTTGCTAAGTAAAGAATCCTCTTTTCAAAATAAAAAATCAGAACACATTTGGATCCTTTATTTAGCATACCTAAATTTGCTAAGTAAAGAATCCTCTTTTCAAAATCATCAAAACAAGACACATTTGGATTTCTTTAGCATACCTAAATTTGCTAAGAATCCACTTTTCAAAATCATCAAAACAAAACACATTTGGATTTCTTTAGCATACCTAAATTTGCTAAGAATCCTCTTTCAAAATCATCAAAATAAAACACATTTGAATTTCTTTATTCTAAATTTGCTAAGAATCCTCTTTTCCAAAATCATCAAAATTCAAAACACATTTGATTTATTTTATTTAGCATACCTAAATTTGCTAAGTAATTCCTTTTCAAAATCATAAAAATAAAACACATTTGATTTCTTTTATTTAGCATACCTAAATTTGCTAAGTAAAGAATCTTATTTTCAAAAATCAAAACAAAACACATTTGGATTTCTTTAGCATACCTAAATTTGCTAAGAATCCTTTTTTGAAATCATCAAAAATCAAAACACATTTTGATTTATTTTATTTAGCATACCTAAATTTGCTAAGTAAAGAATTCTCTTTTCAAAAATCATGAAAAATCAAAATACATTTGGATTTCTTTTATTTAGCATACCTAAATTTGTTATGTAAAGAATCATCTTTTCAAAAAATCAAAACAAAACACATTAGGATTCTTTATTTAGAATACCCAAATTTGCTAACTAAGGATCCTCTTTTCAAAAAACTTAAAAAATCAAAACACATGAATCCTTTATTTAGCATACCTAAATTTTTTAAGTAAAGAATCCTATTTTCAAAATCAAAATAAAAACATCAAAATCAAAAATACATTTTGAACCTTATATACATAAATTGGCTAAGTAAAGTTCTCAATTTTAAAAGTTCAAAATCAAAAAGCAAAACACACATGGATCCTTTATTTAGCTTAACTAAATTTGCTAAATAAAGAATCCTCTTTTCAAAATCAAAAATCAAAACACAGATGGATACTTTATTTAGCATACCTAAATTTGCTAAGTAAAGATTCCTATTTTCAAAATCAAAAATCAAAACACATTTGGATCCTTTATTTAGCATACCTTAATTTGCTAAGTAAAGAATCCTCTTTTCAAAATCATCAAAACAAAACACATTAGGATTTCTTTAGCATACCTAAATTTGCTAAGAATCCTCTTTTTAAAATCATCAAAACAAAACACATTTAGATTTCTTTAGCATACCTAAATTTGCTAAGAATCCTCTTTTCCAAAATCATCAAAAATCAAAACACATTTGGATTTCTTTTATTTGGCATACCTAAAGTTGCTAAGTATAGAATTCCCTTTTCAAAAATCATCAAAAAGAAAACACATTTGGATTTATTTTATTTAGCATACTTAAATTTGCTAAATAAAGAATCTTATTTTCGAAAATCAAAATAAAACACATTTGGATTTCTTTAACATACCTAAATTTTCTAAGAATCCTCTTTTAAAATCATCAAAAATCAAAACACATTTTGATTTCTTTTATTTAACATACCTAAATTTGCTAAGTAAAGAATTCTCTTTTCAAAAATCATCAAAATCAAAGCACATTTGGATTTCTTTTATTTTGCATACCTAAATTTGCTAAGTAAAGAATCCTCTTTTCAAAAAATCAAACCAAAATAGATTAGAATTCTTTATTTAGCATACCCAAATTTGCTAAGTAAAGATCCTCATATCAAAAAACATCAAAAATCAAAACACATGGATCCTTTTTTAACATACCTAAATTTGTTAAGTAAAGAATCCTCTTTTCAAAATTAAAAATAAAAACATCAAAATCAAAAATACATTTTGAACCTTATTTAGCATACACAAATTTGCTAAGTAAAGTTCTCATTTTCAAAAGTTCAAAATTAAAAATCAAAACACACATGGATCCTTTATTTAGTATACCTAAATTTGCTAAGTAAAGATCCCTCCTTTCAAAATCAAAATCAAAACACATGGATTCTTTATTTAGCATACCTAAATTTGCTAAGTAAAGAATCCTCTTTCAAAATCAAAATCAAAACATTTGGATCCTTTATTTAGCATACCTAAATTTGCTAAGTAAAGAATCCTCTTTTCAAAATCATAAAAATAAAATACATTTGGATTTCTTTAGCATACCTAAATTTGTTAAGAATCCTCTTTTCAAAATCATCAAAATAAAACACATTTGGATTTCTTTAGCATACCTAAATTTGCTAAGAATCCTCTTTTAAAAATCATCAAAATAAAACACATTTGGATTTCTTTAGCATGCCTAAATTTGCTAAGAATCCTCTTTTCCAAAATCATCAAAAATCAAAACACATTTGGATTTCTTTTATTTAACATACCTAAATTTGCTAAGTATATAATTCCATTTTCAAAAATCATCAAAAGCAAAACACATTTGGATTTCTTTTATTTAGCATACCTAAATTTGGTAAGTAAAGAATCTTATTTTAAAAAATTAAAATAAAACACATTTGGATTTCTTTAGCATACCTAAATTTGATAAGAATCATCTTTTCAAATCATCAAAAATTAAACACATTTGGATTTCTTTTATTTAGCATACCTAAATTTGCTAAGTAAAGAATCCTCTTTTCAAAAATCATCAAAAATCAAAACACATTTTGATTTCTTTTATTTAGCTTACCTAAATTTGCTAAGTAAAGAATCCTCTTTTCAAAAAAAATCAAAAAAAAACACATTGATTAAGATATTGATACCCAAATTTGCTAAGTAAAGATCCTCTTTTCAAAAAATATCAAAAATCAAAAAACATGGATCCTTTATTTAGCATACCTAAATTTGCTAAGTAAAGAATCCTCTTTTCAAAATCAAAAATCAAAACATAAAAATCAAAAATACATTTTGAACCTTATTTAGCATACATAAATTTGCTAAATAAAGTTCTCATTTTCAAAAGTTCAAAATCAAAAATCAGAATACACATTGGTCCTTTATTTAGCTTACCTAAATTTGCTAAGTAAAGAATCCTCTTTTCAAAATCAAAAATCAAAACACAAATGGATCCTTTATTTATCATACCTAAATTTGCTAAGTAAAGAATCCTCTTTTCAAAATCAAAAATCAAAACACATTTGGATCATTTTTTTAGCATGCCTAAATTTGCTAAGTAAGGAATCCTCTTTTCAAAGTAATCAAAACAAAACACATTTCGATTTCTTTAGCATACCTAAATTTGCTAAGAATCCTCCTTTCAAAATCATCAAAACAAAACACATTTGATTTCTATATACCTAAATTCAAGAACTCTTACCAAAATCAAAAAATAAAGCAATACGTAACTGAACGTCTTTTATTTGCTAAATTTGCTAAAGAATTCCCTTTTCAAAATCATCAAAACAAAACACATTTGGATTCTTTATTTAGCATACCTAAATTCTAAGTAAATATTTCTCAAAATCAAATTAAAACACATTAGGATTCTTTATTTAGCATACAAATTTGCTAAATAAGATCCTCTTGAAAACAAAACATTTGGATTTCATTTTAGCTACCAAATTTGCTAAGTAAAGAATTCATTTTCAAATTAACACATGATTCACAAACAAGCAAGCAAAAGAATAAAATTTTTTTCAAACACCTCACTTAGTATACCCAAATTTGCTAAGTGAGTAAATTCCAAAATCACAAATCCAAATAAAATCAATTGTGTAACATATTCAAATTTGTTAAATGAAGGGTCCCCAAACAATCAAAAATCAAAATGAAATATGAACCTATGGAAGCATCAATCTCTTCAAAATATTTGAAGCCATTTTCAACATACATAAATTTATTGAAAATGGATTCTACATTCAAAAATCTCCTTTGCAATCAATTCAAAATCTCTCTCTAAAATCAATTAGCCCCATTTAACATATCCAAATTATTGAGTGTGGGTTCAAAATTCTAAAATCAAAATTCAAAAAAATTGTTAGCAAAAGTAGAAATCTGATTCGGGTTTATTTTCCAACATTGCAGACTTTCAGTCAGTTTGAGTTCAATCTAGTTCAGTCTAATGGCAGCTTAGAAGTACATGTTCACATTTCATTTTGGGATGGATTTGGCCTTGGATCGGGCTAGCCTCCCACATACTGACTTTGCCTACCTCATTCATTTTGGCCAAGGTTTCATGGGGGCTAGGATCACTTGTGAGGGGACTACCCTCACAACAGTTAGCAGGAGTGTGGTGGCCAGGGTAGGCGATCATCCAGGGTGAATGTTGTCATGAGTTTTCCTCACTAAAGAGGAAGACTGTGGTAGTTCCTGTAGCAGTAGTAGTTCTAGTGCCAGTGCACTTAGTGGTTCCCCTTTCTTCCCCAGTATGGGCTAGCACCCACTCGTTGGCTTCCTCCAAAGGGAAGGCTATCCTATCTTTAGGGATAGTCTCCCCCACCTACGAGATTGGGTCTAGTTCTTATCGCCCTCTTGGCGGACTCAATGTGGTAAGTGCCACAAGATCAGTGGCATCCATCATAATAAGCTAGAGGTAGTTTCCCAATCTGCAGCAGAGGAGTTACCTGGGATACTATCTCCTTTTATCACAGAGAACAAGTTTCACTCCCTTTCTGATTTCGATGGAGAGGAAGACATTTGGAGGATCTTAGTTTCTCCTCCTCCAACAGTTCATTTTGAGGTCCCTATTAGTGATAGGAGAAGGTCATATGCCAGCCTTAGATCAGTTCTATGTTGAGTTGGTGGAGCTTATAGATGATCAAAGTCCGGGGCTCAATTTGATTTACATTATATCATTCCCCGCAATGTGGGCAAACACATCAACGAGGAGGCCAGGAGGCCATCTCTGAGATTACTTGCGGAGGCGTGGTATGCCGTCGTGACCTCAACCCTCATGGACTTTCCCAATCGGCGTGTTACTGCGATCATCATAGCATTACGGCTACCCACCATGGGAAGGAGCTCTTGCCAGAGAGAGTATGGTGCCTCACCACTCCACTCCACATCCACCATCTCCAATATAAATTCCATCATCCACTGTTCCAGCAAAATCCATGAAGGTTGCATTTGGGGAGAAGAGAACCCCACTGGTGATCCAAGATCCCATCCCATCTTTGGGGAGGAGGAGGTGAGCTCTCTTGAACCTACATTGTGGTGAAGAGAATAGACTCAGCATTGTAGTTGTTCTTCATACCACCACCCACAAGCTATGGAGATAGTAGCGGAGGAGGAGGAGATAGTTTAGTTGCCCCTTGGCCATAGATCCTCCAGGGTATTACTCCACCAGATCAGTGATGAGGGAACATCTTTCTTCTAGTGAGTGTAGCCCTCACAGGGTTAGGTCTTCGGCAGCAGGGGAGGTTAGATGTCTTTATGTTCATGATAGTGATCCTACTACCATCGATCTTTTTGTATGTGGGTTGGATGATCCTAGATGACATTGTAGCTCGATCTAATTGAGGAAGGAGATTCTAGGATACTAGTCGACTTAGAGGAGAAGTTTTGATCCTAATGAAGATGATTTGTTGGCGGATTCAATAGGAGTGCACATAGTAGACACCAGGGGTTCCCTTCCTTCATGACCAACAGGGTTTGGAAGGTATTATAACCGAGCAGGATTACACAGCTCATTCGACCCAACACCTCCTTCAACAATTAAAGCAAAAGGATGAACAAATAGATAGGATGGGAAAGAGGCTTGAAGACTTGCTAATAGCAATTTTGACACTTCAGAACCAAGCCTCGATAGTGCATCCTACTATTGCCAAAACTGGTCAGCCTGAGTTGTTGCATGTCTTGGATCAAGCTAAGACTTCACCTCTAGTAGAGTAGGGCATCACTAGCTTATATAGGAAGGTAGTGGATATTATCTCAATACAAGAAAATGACATTAAAATCATGGTTGAGCAGTAGGTAAGAGAATCATTAGCTCAAGCCCAAGGTGGTTCATTGGTTCCAAAGGGTAGACCCTACCCAGAGGAATTCGATGCTATTCAGTATCTTAAGGGTTTTGTGCCACCTTCTTTCAAAAGTTTTGATGGCAGCAGGAACCCATGTCAGCACATAGTGCACTTTGGGGCCAGCTATTGCAATGTTGGTGGCAGCGATGTGTTACTATTCTATCTTTTTGTCAGCAATTTAGTGGGCATAGCCTTTGATTGGTACGTTGAACTCCCTAATAGTTCAGTGAAGACTTTTGCTGAGTTGGAGAAACTCTTCATTAAGAGGTTTGATGGAGCTCAGCAAAGGGTAAATGTGGGCAATCTCGTTGTGGCACAACAACACCCTAGTGAGTCCCTCATTGATTATATTCTCAGATGGCACAATTGGAGTATAAAATGTGATCCGCAGCTGTTTGAAAAACACACCATTGAAATTCTACTAAAGAATATTTATGGTCCGGTCGCCTTCATGCTCAAAAGTTTTACCATCAAAAAATTTGAGAAGCTAATCAACAAGGAGGCTAGCTTACATTGAGAAGCCAAACAGTTGCCTTTTTCAAATCAATTAACAAAGACAAAGCCATAGAAAGCTTATAAGAAGAAGCCAAAGGCAGTGACAACAATAGACAAGGGGAAGCAACCGACCAGAGAGTAGTATGAGAGACCTCGAGCTCCATAGCCATCACTTCCACCTCCTCTACCACCACCTAGGCTATCTTTGCCACCACAGCGACCTCCATGGCCTTCACCTCCTCCTCGACCATATCCACGGTGAGTGATACACATACCCACCGCCAGGTAGCTACCATCCACCCATTCTTTTGGATAAACTAAACAAACCTTATTCATTTAAGAGAGAGATAATAAGGAAAACCTTTAAGAATCTCATAAAGAAACTCAATTTTCAACTATTCAAGCCTAGAAGGCCGGAGGAGGTGGGCAAAAGCAATGATCCTAACTTTTGCCCCTACCACTGCATGCTATGGCATGTTTTGGAGAATTGCTTTACATTCAAGGACTGGCTTGAGTATAGCTACAAGACAGGCGCCATAGTTATCCCGAATGAATACCTTGTGGAATAACCATCCAATTCCATTAGGGTAATCCTTCGGGATACCTGCGATCTTCTCAAAATAAAAGAAGGTTGAGATATCTCCTAATCCCAAACCTCTAAAAAGATTGTGTCAAAAATCAAGAAACTTTTTTAACAGGTGTTTAAGGCAGCTTGAACCTCTAATATCAAGGAAGGTTTGCAAGTTGCCAAAGACAACTTGGGGAAAGGGGCTTCAGCCGGCGGTGACAATAGCCTCTTGCTTCGGGATAGCAGTAGCACAACCATCGAGTGACCTTTAGTCCACCATTGCACTACTACTTGGTGACCTTTACTTTTTAGCTAGATCTTCTTATAGTAGACATCTTGTATCAATGGATGAGAGAATCAAACCCCTCACCCCTCTTACTTTACTAGATTTCTACTATGTACCTCCTTCAATATCCAAGAAATTGAAAAATAAAGCTAGTTTGAATTACATCTATGCCACTTCTGATGGGTTGTCTAATTCTAATCTCATTAAAAACTCTCCAAGTCTAAATAATAATTATAACAACTCTGATCTTCCTCTTTTTAATTCAAAGTTGGACTTTCCTTATCGAAATATTATGGGTTCATCTATTGAGATAGACTTGGAATCATCTGATTTTGAGGGATAGGAGAAGGCTGAGCTTGGAGCGGTAGAAACCTTCCACTAACGCCATAAAATCTCAGTCAACTCCATAATGGCAAGGTTCTACCTCTAGGGTGCACCTCAAGATAAGGAAATAAGTCATTGGTTGAATGAGTCCCTCCATGATGCTCCACCATGGATATGCTTGTGGAGGATCATAGTGGATTATAATGTCCTCTCCCATCTAAGAAAGTTGCCATCTAATTTAAGCATATATGATGCCCTAATCTTATCCAAAGAGATGCGATCAAAAATATCTAGATATGCTACTTCAGCTCGGTCCTCTGGAGGACTTTTGAGAGGGGACATGAGGGACATGAACAAAACAATTCTGACATTCAACTTTTAGTGCAGATTGGTGAACATTATGAGTCTAAACCTTTGAATATTACTCCTGAGTTGGATTCAATGAAAGGCGTGCTTTAGGTTCTTATCTTTGGAGAGTGGTGAATTTATATCAGATTTTAATATTTAATTTCATCATTCACCTTTGCTCGTGAGCCTTGGATACATCAGAATGATTCCATCTCCCCATCATCAAGGAAGGGATGAATTGAAAAGATTTTAGGTTAGAGATATAAGATGTGACCCTATCTTCTCAAAACACATGAACTTGGTCAAAATTCAAATGTAAAAGAAAAAATAAAAAGAAAAGAAAAAAAAAAGAAAAATTAAAATACAAGTGCAGAAAAGGATATCAAGGATGAAGTAGGCATATCACATTCCACCCAGTTCATTCCATCATATGGACATATGGGTAGGATGACTTGACCTCCACCACGGTAGAAGAAATAGAGGCGGTTCAGGTGGAAGACCCTGGTTTGGCGATACAAGGGTTATGTTGTTCATAGGTACCCTACTATTCACATGACTTGGAATCAGATGGAGGATGAGTCTAATGTGATTAGCATACTAACCAACCCCTTGGGTTTCATTGGAGGTGACACTTGAGTGATATGATGAAGACCCCTCCAAGCAAAGCATGAATGTATTATCAAGTTTATGTGAAACTATCAGCGGGTTAGGAACTTTAGCTCACTTTTCTCTAAAAAAAAGGTTTAGTAGTTAAAGAAGCCCCTCTATCTTCCAGGGATGGCAAGCTGAAGAGATTCCTATTAGGATCATCATCCTGCACTCCAGAAACTGATGTAGGACTTGAGGATAATTTATATAAAGAATTAATAGAATTACCTTTTGATTGGTACTCTTGTGTTCTTAATCTTATAAAGAAGGTTTGATTCCTTATACATGGTCTAAGCATAGGTACTTGAAGGCGTGGAACGAGGGATGCACAATCAAGATTAGGATTGACGATGGGTGTAGTCGATGATGATGATTATTGCTTAGTTGTCATCAATCATCTGGAATCTGATAGGTTCTTCTCAAATCACACTAACTCTTTTGAGGATGTGTGCTTAAAAACTTTAGATCATTTAGATGATCTCCAAATCAAAGATGCACTGCTAGAATTTGAAGAGGAGATCCATTCAATAATTGACAAGCTTAAAGAAATCAACCTTAGGATAGAAGAAAATCCACACATGACATACATCAATTCGTTGCTGAATGAAAAAGAAACTAATGAATTAGTTAAGCTATTGATTGAGTTTAAGGACTACTTTGCATGGAGCTATGAAGAGATGCCCAGATTATCTCTTGATGCAATCACAAACTAGTAATAGACCAAACTAACCTATCAAGCAAGCTCCTAGATGCATACGATTAGAAATCGAACTACAGGTCATTTCTGAAGTCAAGAAACTGATCGATGCTAGTTTCTTTAGGAAAAAAAAATACCATACCTGGTTTGCTAGTGTCATTCCAGTTAAGAATAAGAATGGCTAAATTTGCATATGCATCGATTTCAGGGACTTAAATAAGACATATCCTAAAGATGAGTTTCCTCTTCCTATACTAGAATTAATGGTGGACATCGCATCATCTCATGCAATATTCTCCTTCATGGATGGGTCATCTGTCTACAATTAAATCAAGATGGCCCCCAAGGATGAAAGAAACACTACTTTTCGAACCCCGATTGAAATTTATTGTTATAAAGTCATGCCTTTCAGCCATTAAAATGCTGGTGCTACATATCAATGGGCCATGACTTAGATCTTCAATGAACTCATTCATCATCAAGTTGAGTGCTATGTTGATGATCTAGTAGTCAAGAACAAAGAAAAGGAAGACCATCTCTTTGACTTGAGAGTAGTTTTTGAATGGTTAAGATAATATAACCTCAAAATGAATTCCCTGAAGTGTGCATTCGGAGTAGCTTCATGGAAGTTCCTTGGGTTTATTGTCCGACATCGAGGAATAGAAATAGATCTAGAAAAGATCAAAGCTATCTTAGAAATGCCACCACCCAAAAGTTGAACTCAACTCAAATCTTTCCAAGGGTAGTTGACATATCTAAGACGCTTTATCTCTAACTATCGGAAAGCCATTTTCAGCATTGTCAAAAGGATGCCAAGTTCAAGTGGGATGATAAGTGCATGCCTTTGAAGATATCAAGCAATATATGGTGGTGTTGGTTCTAGTAGCCTATCGGGTAGCCACTCATCCTCTACACTCTTTGCATTGGACTTTGGTTTTTTTGGCCAAGCCATGAAGGAAGGAGAATGCTCTCTACTACCTTAACTGTCATATGATTTCTGCTGAAGTAAACTACCCACCTATTGAGAAACATTGCTTAGCTTTAATCTTTGCATCCCAAAAGCTACGACTCTATATGCTTTCTCATATGGTGAACTTGATTTCAAGAACCAATCCACTGTAGTATCTCATGACATGACCAACACTACCTGGACGTTTGACATATTGGTCCATAATTCTTTCACAGTTTGATATCACATTCATACCCCTCCATGCGGTAAAAGGACAAGCACTAGTAGATTTCTTGGCAGCACACCCACTGCCTGCTTATTCCCCGCTTAGTGATGATCTCCTTGACAAATAAATAATGAACTTAGGGGAGGTTGACAACCACCATTGGTAGATGTATTTTAATGGTGCGGCTTCCTTTCATAAAGGAGAAGAACCACGACATACTCTTCTAGGAAAAGCAGGGGTAGGAATAGTTCTCTTAACTCTAGACTGTGATGTGATGAGATTCTCATACTATCTCTCCAATCCATGAACCAACAAGGAATATGAGGCTTTGATCGATGCGGAGTTAGCCATTACATGTCAAGAGCATCAACATCTAGGATTCTCGGTTGGTCATCAACTTGTTGGGTCTACAAGGTTCTAAAACCTAAGCTTCATCATTACCATGAGTACACCATGAAGCTTGGCCCCAAATCCTTGAGGTCACCATCTATAAGGTTCCCGAGGAGAATAGTAGCTTGTTTTTGGCCAAACTTGGAATTGGCATGTGGAAGATGAGTCCATTCCAATAAGGTCCAAAATAGACAAGTCCTATCTTATTGATGTTGAACTCATGAGACTTTCTCTTGGGGAGGTTATCTTGCCAATAAAGGAGATGGATTGGAGGGAACCATTCATAGATTACTTGAACATGAAAACTACCTCAAGAGAAATCACAAGCCCATCGATGAAGAGAGCTCTCTCTCTTATGTGGATGACACCTTATGCGACGGTATTTGATCAAATGTGGTTATCTATTTGGACAAATGAAGCCCATAGGATCTTGGTGTACATTCGAGTCTACATCAGCATCAATCTAGTCAAAGATGAAAGCAAAGATAAGAGACTAGGATATTCGGCCTTGATGATTATAGATTGCATGATGTATCTAGAAGATGCCATCATTATGTACAGGTATGGTCTACATCAACCACCCAATTCTACACACATTAGCCTCATGGCCATTTGAGTGTTGGGGTATCGACATTGTGGGTTCTATTGATCCTCCTTCTTCCATGGGGCATCCGTTTATTCTAGCTACCATCGACTACTTTTCCAAGTGGGCGGAGGTAATTCCTCTTAGAGAGGCCATAGCTCAGCATGTGCTCTAGTTTTTTAAGAACCATATCATATATAGGTTGGGGTTCGATGAATTATATCGATAATGATACGCATTCAGAGCACCAAGATCAATAGCTTCTTAAGAAGACACAATATAGATTGGAAATACTCCACCATCTACTATCCAGCAAATGGCCTAGTGAAGCATTCAACAAAACTCTCATCTATAAGAAACACTTGATGATAATAAGCGATAGTGGCATGTGCAGTTAGTTGAAGCTTTATGGGCATATCATACCACATACAGAACTCCAACTCAGTCTACTCTGTTCTTCTTAGTGTATGGGTCTGAAGCCATTCTACTGTTAAAAATTCAACTCCCATAACTAAGGATAGCATTGGGTAACAAGATCAGTACATAATAGAATGCAAAGTTGTGGTTAGAAGAGCTTCGAAGGTTTGGAGGAGAGGCGCTGAGCGTGCAGAACCTCAGTTATAAAGCCAAAATGATTCGAGTTAACAACAAGATGGTCCACCCTAGAACTTTTCAAGTAGGAGAGCTCGTCCTAGTTCTAAAGAGACCAATTATTGTTCGTCGAAAGATGGGAGTCAAGTTTGAACCCACTTAGGAAGGCCCTTTTGTCATAAGAAGGCCTACAAGGAGGATCTTATTACTCATTGATTGTATAAAGGGGAACACATGCTTCCAATTAATGGGCTCTATTTGAAGAAATATTACCCATAAAAATATGTTTGAAAATAATTATCATCAAAAGAATAAAATTTCATTCCAATTCATCAAAATCTTCTCTTCATTCGAAGTGTTGTTTGCTTGTCTTGTGAATTTGCCACGATATTTTTAGGATAGGTGTAAGAGAACCCAAGAGACATCCTATCCCTCTTTCACAACACAAACACAATAACATAAAATTCTCACTAGAATAGGTGTGAGAGAAGAGGCATCTATTTTTAGCATAACTAAGTTAGGTGAGAACAGAAAGCATCCTTTCTTGGTGGGATCCCAGCCATTCAGGCATTTCATCAAATTCCCAAGTGTGTTTAGGGTAGATGTGAGATAACCCAAGAGGCATCCTATTCTTTAACATGAGCACAAACAAAATAAAATAAACACATATCTTTTGTCTGCTATTTTGATGTGGGAGCAATCCCCTTGTGGCACTCATTCATTAGCTGCTCTAGGTCAGGTTAACATACTACCTTGTTAGTATGTCACCCCATTGATAATTTGTCTAACAGATGTGAGTCCCCATGCTTTCTTCCTGACTTAATCATTACAAATTGACGAGCACCTTATTAGTTTGGTAGAATTCACTGTCTAGCTAGTAAGCTACCTCATGTTGATTTTGTTTAAGAAGATGTAAGTCCCCGAGCTTTCTTCTTGAATTAATCATCACATACTGACTAGGTCAAGTATATTTGAGGTTTAGGATAAGTCCCCAAGAGGCACCTTTCCTCTAGACTACTCTTGAGTTGATATAAGTCCCAGTGGCATTCACTTAGTCTTGTCGGATAACTTTTGAGCCAAAGATAGACTATCAACAATCAATTCGCTATAGGAAGATGTGAGTCCCAGGCTTTCTTCTAAGCTAATTATTAAACAGATGGCACCTTAGGTTGGTTGATGTTGCTATCTTTGTGACTCACCGGTGGATACACCACTCTTGGCAGATGTTAGTCCCCGTGCTTTCTCCTGGAGTTGGCCACCAAATACCTATGCAAATTATCTTCTCCAGGGTTTTGGATCAAGCCTATAATGGCCCCTCTCCCTGTGGGCACTCTACTTATATCACATCCTTTGTGATGCCATTTAGACACTACCTGGGTTACTTTTGGATTTGGATAGTCCTCCTTTCTAGTAGCCACCCATGGTTGGAGAATTTGTTGGATGTGATTCTCCACTTGGTTTTAGTAAATCTGAGATAGGTCTAGGCTAATATAAGCTCTTCTCAATATGATCCCTTGTAAACCAATAGGGTCCATGATAAATAAACAAAATTAATTCACTTGTGGATTAGGAATTCAAGCCCGTGGCCCGCATCTATCTTTAGGCGTGTCGGTAGAACTCCTATAGGAATTGCGACTAAGTTGAGATAAGTCCCTGGTTCAACACTCTCTATGTAGTCACCCTTATGTTGGGTTTAATATGTTTTGCCATAAATAGGTTACCCTAATAGTCATTTCGCTTTGGAAGATGTAAGTCTGCTATGCATTCTTTATAGCATGATTCAAAATGCAGGGACCTAGGTTGGGTTGACATGTTGCTAATGTGTCACCCTAGTGGTCTTTTATTGGAAAGATGTGAGTCCCTCTTTCTTTTAATCATTTATTGAAGGCACCTCTTTGGTTGGATAGTTCTCCCCTGGGTTGGAAGCTACTCCCTTTGGATTGGTAAATCATAGGTCAAGGCAAACATATACTCAATTAGTCCATGAAACCAAGAATCCATCAAAATAATTAAAAATAAAATTAATTTTGACTATCTTTGAGTGATTTAAGTCTCAGTGGCATTCACTCTAGTCGAATCGGTGGGGTTTGATTTGATGCATAAGATCACCCTAGTGATTCCTTTTTTGGAAGATGTGAGTCCAGCTTTCTTCTTCTTGGCCATTACAAAAAAGGAAATCCCTTTGGTTGGATAGTCCTACTATGTGGTTGGTAGACTACCCCTTTGGATTGGTAAATAGCTAAAGGCCAATAACTGTGCATCCATCCTGGATGGGATCCATCAAAAATAATTAAAGAATAAAATTAATTTTGACTATCTTTGAGCTGATTTAAGTCCCCCATCAATATTCACTCAATAGTCAGCCCTAGGTCAAGTTGACATGTTACCTCGCTAATGTGTTGCCCCATTGGTCTTTTATTCAAAAAATATGTGAGTCCCCGCACTTTCTTCTTTGAATTAACCATTGCAAACTGAAAGACACCCCTTTGGTTGGATAGTTCTCCCCTCGGCCGGGAAGCTACTCCATTTGGACTGATAAATCTGAGCTAGACTAAGGCCAACATGGCCCCTACTCAGTGTATTCCATCACAAACCAATGGGATCCATAAAAAATTAAAAAATGAAATTTATCTTGACTATCTTTGAGCTGATTTAAGTCTCTCAGAGGAATTCACTCAATAGTCAGCCCTAGGTAGGGTTCAATTTATTGCACAAGTAACCAATCACCCTAGTGGTTCCTTATTTTAGAAGATGTGAGTCTTCACGGTTTTTTCTTAACTTGACCATTACAAAGAAGACAATCCCTTTGGTTTGGATAGTCCTACTATGTGGTTGGTAGACTTCTCCCCTTTGTATTGATAAATTTGTAGAGCTAGGACAACATGGCTATCGATTACAATCCATCATGATGGGATCTATCAATAATAATTAAAATAAAATTAATCTTGACTATCTTTGAGCTAATTTAAGTCCCATGTTCACTCAATAGTCGACTAAGGTTATGTTCAATGCATTATCTGTGGATCACCCCAACAAGCGGTCCCTACTTTGGAGGATGTAAGTCTTATGCTTTCTTCCTAGTATACACAGAAGGCATCCCTTTGGTTGGATATTCCTACCAGTGGTTGTTGGTACTACCCCTTTGGATTGGTAAATGCGAGTTAGAGACCTATGTGGCTCCCTACCATCCATAAACTAAGTCATCTCAAAATAAAATTTAAAAATAAAACAAATTCAATCCTCTGGTGGAGTCAAACTAAACAAACAAAACAAATCCAATCAACCTCCCTCAGTGGAGCCAAATAAAAAAAAAATCAAATCAACAAATAATCAAACAATTAAACAATCAAATCAATCCAATCTACTCTCTTGGTGAGATGAAAGTCTTTTAGATCCAATTTATCCCCTTCATAACCTCTTCTCCCTAGTGAATGACATGAACTTGCTACCAAATCTTAAATCAACAAATCAAATCAAATTTCTCCCCAATGAGACTCAAATCAAATCACCTCATCCCATGGATGAGTTGAACCTCTCTCCCAGTGAAGGTTGACACTCAATCATAGTGGATTTCACTCTCTCTTATCTATTGACATGAGTAGAGTCACATTGCACTAAGCTCTTGATTCTTACACCAGGTTAGGGTAGATCATTTTAGTGCTTGTGATCGTTGGTGTTGATCATCTTGGTCACCAATAAATGCGGTACCTTGTTAATCACACCTATTGGGCACTCTTTGTTGACCTCATTTTTAGAGTGAGCTCTCAACCTCTCCATCTTAACATGACTCCTCTTAGACACTAAGAGTTCCTTGTATTAAGACACTTCTAGTGATTAGGCAAACACTTAACCTAACCCTAGAGACTTAGAAGAATTAGTCATAGGACTAGGTCATGCCTTAGGGGTGTTAGGAAAACTTGCCTACCTTATAGGTTGAACCAAATTCTTACTTCCTTCTTTCAAGTCAAATCCAAATCAACTTCAATTCCAAATCAAACTGAAATCCAAATCAACTACAAATTCAAATCAAACTCCAAATCCAAACTAACTTCAAACTCAAATCAATTCCAGCTTAATTAATTCTCTCAAATTCAAATCAATTTTGATGTCTTTTCTCAAATCATGAATCAATTCCAAATGATTGAAATCCATGATCAACTTTAAATCCAAAATCTTTCCTAAGTCACTTTGATTTTATCTTATGGACTTAGCTCAAATCAAATTCAAATCACCTCAAACTCAAGAGATTTTTTCATAACCCATTTATATTCTCATTTATATTCAGAAATATAAATGAAATATAAATTCCAATATCCAAAATAAATTAAAAACTCAAACCCAAGTCTATCTAAAATCCAACCTATACCCTGTGAAGTCAAATTCTTGAACTTAGCCAAATCAACCTTAAATCAATCCAAGCCTTTGGAATTTCTCTTTAAACAATCAATCCTTCAATCATGGACCCAAATAAAAACATAAACTTCAATCATTAAACCAGAACAAAACTCAAAACTCAAACCTTAATCAAACCCATGTTCATCCTTTGAGCTTGAAATTGTCAAATGAATCAAAGTCCATTTGACTCCAAATCACTTGCAAATGGATTTATATTTCAATCATAAGTCCATATGTGAGTTCAACCAAACTTGAATCAAGCCTTGATCAAGTCAATTGACCCATTTAGGCTCACTTGACCCAAAGTGACCTAAATTTGAGCCAAATTCTAATCTTCCAAATTAGATTGAAACAAGCCCATCTATACATTGTGAGCAACAATCATCATAAGATGATCAATCACTCAAATTGGTCAAACCAAGCCAAACCTAGCCTTTGACCAAGTCAACATTTGACTTAAATGAAACCTAAACTAGCCAAAATTCACTATAGGATAAATTGATTGAAACCATTGATCTAAATCAAATCAATGTTTAAACTTGAAAGTCATCATTTGAGCCAAAACCCTTGGCCACTTGACCCAAGTTGAACCAAGTTGTCCTAAAAGTCAAAAATGTGTCAAGTCTTGATCTAAGCCAAATTGATTGCAACCAATGAGTCAAATTCATTCTAAATCACTTGTTGAACTTGAACAAAGCCTCAAATTGGCCAACTAACTAGCCCAATTGACCATGAACCCAACTTGACCTAAAAGGTCAAATCAAGCCAAAATCAAATCAAACTAAAATTAATTGAAACTAAAGCTTGCAAAACATTTCAAATGACCAACCAAACCTAAACCAACCCATGACCTAACTTAATTGGGTCAAATGGGTCAAATTGGTCAACTTGACCCATTTGACCTAAGTGAAATCAAATGATCCAAAACCAAATATAAATCAAATTGAACCAAACCAATGATACCAAAACATTTCAAATGGTTATATG
Source organism: Cymbidium sinense (assembly GCA_021442155.1). NCBI lineage: Eukaryota > Viridiplantae > Streptophyta > Magnoliopsida > Asparagales > Orchidaceae > Cymbidium > Cymbidium sinense. The sequence continues at coordinate 69,142,041 of CM038224.1, read as the reverse complement.
AACTTGACCTAACCCTTAGTTTAGCCTAATTTGACCAATTGGTCTACTTGACCCAAGTTGACCCATTTTGACCTAAATGGGTCAACATGAGCCAAATCATATCAAATAAACTCCAAGCTTATTGCAAATTAGCACAACCCAAATGCCAAACTATTCCAAATCTTCCTAAATCAAAATCAAAGCTAAATGACCATATTTACCTTTCAGGTAACCTTTGGCCAAATTCACTTGAATTTGATCATATTCAACTCATGGCCACTTGGCATCCTCTTAGTGGTCCATTTGGACCAAGGGATGTGGTGCATGACCCAATGGGTTTGGGTCAAACAAACCCAACCCAAGCAAAACTGACCATGGAAAATGAGCACATGGAATCACTCCATACTCTCATTTAACAGATGGAACTCCTCCACTACCCCTCCAAAATGGAACCATGTGAAGCTCTAACAACCTAACAAACCATTATCTCATCAATTGATCCAAAATGAAAGGAAAGTCCGCACCATCCATTCATTCAATTCAGACACTTCAGTCAATTGAGCGGGAGAACTAGGTAGCTCCCAAGCTCTCTCAAGCAATTCCCAAACTCTTTCCAAATTCTCTTCTTGATTTTCTAAGCCAAAATAGAGAGGTGAGGAGAATTCCAACTTTTCTCCATAGAAGTTCAATTCCTCTTACAAGCACCATCAAGGGACCTAATCGAGCTCACCCAAAACAAATCCCAAGCATCCAAGCCAAGGGAAGGAGGAGTTTGATCAAAGCCACAAGCCATTGAAGCTAACTTCGTCCAATTGGAAGGTCCACTCCATCTCAAGCCTTGAAACCTTCAGGCTTGTCTCACTGACGAAGCTACCTCATTTAGCAGGTGACAGCCTCCGGTGAGGTATGCTTCAACACCAAGCTTAGGTATAGAATTCTTTGGTCCTTTGTGAAGGGAAGTGTAATCCCAATAGAATTCCATTATTGGATGTCTTTCTCTTTGCTCTTAGATGGTGTGTGTTCAATCTTAGCTCAATCTGAGCTCAAGTGACCTTGGATCAAGCCATGGAGGATGGATATCGTCTCCCTGATGAGGTTGGGGAATCATGGACCCCATCCATGTTTTGATGGATGATCCGATTAATCCACATAGATCCAATGATTTAATCCCACTTTAGTTTAATCACATTTGCCCGATCCTTTTGTCGATGAAAGGAGAAAATGCATGCTTGTCGTACGCGTGATATTTAATTTGACTACTTAAATAAATCCTACCATGCGCGTGGAGAGCACACATCGTTGCATCAATGTGACAGGATTAGTTATATATAATTAGCTATTTAATGACTATTAATCACTAAAACTTCAAAAATACATAAAATGTAGAAAAATCAAAAGTTATAAATGAGGGCTCATTTTAAAGATAATTTAGTGAGGAATAATATAAAATTATTTCTAAGATTTTTAAATAGTAAATTTTCTTGTTAGGATTTAATTAAAATCTTAATAACCCTAATTACTCCTTAATCATTTCATTAGTTAATTCCAAACTTGGGCATATTTAGTAGGATGACCTCATCTCCCTAATTTTCTTGGAATTTATTAATGGTTAATTAGGAAATCAATTAATGAATCCTAATCACTCTCTTTATAATTATAATTAAGCATATAAATAGTGTTTTAATCATTTAATTAAGGTAATTAAACATTGTTTAAGTGATCAGGAGGTTTATGGAATAATTTTGGGACATTTTCCTCAAGCTATTCCCTAAACCCCCCTTTCTTCCTTAATCCAAACTAATTAAGGATTATTCTACTAATGAACTTCTTAATTAGTTTAATCAAAATTTCAAAATCAATCAATTTAATCAATCTCTCTTGGGTAGATCCTTAGGTGTTCAAAAGCCTAAGGTAAGCTTAAAGAAATCAAATCCAACCCATGTGTGTGGGAAGGTTATGAAAGTACTTAATTAAACCCTTTAGCTTAATTAATCAATAATCATGAGCCAATTGCATTAGGCCCCTTTCTTTCTTAGGTGAATTACTGATTTAAATTCAATGTGGTTGCATATCATATGTTGGCTCATAATTGTTAGGTTAATTATGTTAAGGTGGTGTAGGTAAGGGGTAATTAGTGAACTTAATGTACACCTTAACCTAAACAAAACATAAAATCAATCTAATGGCTCTAAAAATTAAACTAAAAAACACACATGTTGGAGATGGGTTAGGACCAGCAAATATTTTCACATTTCCTAAAATCAAATCAAACTCAAAATTAAAACAAAATTTCCTTAAACAACTTTGATTCACTTTAAATGATCTTATTCCATAAGATTATCTTTAGGAATTAATTAGGGTGAATGAAATTATATGTTTACATCACTTTATTTCTTTCCTAGCATGCTAAATGTTGTTTGTCATATAAAATCATGCATTCATATCTTTTGAAAAATAAAATAAATGAAATGTTTTCCTTTATGTCCATATTTTGGCTAAAGTAAGAATATGAATGGCTATTATCACTATTAAATCAAAATTATTTTCAAAACCTATAAATCAAAGATTACAAATGAAAGGTATGCTACTTACAGTTACTTATAAGCTTGCATGTGAGTATAACATAATATATGCATTATGTGACTTTTCCTTCTATTGGCTTTTAACATAGTTTTGAATAGGATTTGCAAAGTGTATAGTTCATTTGAAAAGAACACAACACTTGCTTAAATCTATCCCTATTCATTCTTATGTTATCATTTAAGAAGGATCTTCATATTGCACATATAAATTAAACAACCAAAATTGAACAAACATAAACCTTTTGCATGACTCTTTTTCCATTCATTTCTTTTTGTACATGCACATGTATTTAAGAAAAGTGATATATTAGTCGGACATCTTGGGTTTGCGAGGCTTTAAGTAGCCCTAAGAATATCTTGTACCTTATACCCTTGTGTAGAAAATAATGATGCCGTACTCACTTATGTCTTTCATACATGTAAATGTGAATTTGATTAATGGATAAAAGAATCCCTCTCTTTTCTATTTAACAAAATCATGCATCATGAAACATCCAAATTTTCTTAAGCAACATCTCTTAGCATCCATCATTAAGGTGTGCTAAATATTTACATTTGCATGTATAAATATGCTTAGGATCATTTCATGTGCATGATACACATATTAGAAAGAAATAAAGTGTGGTGTATTTTGTGATAGTAATTCACTTTAATTAATCTCAAAATGCCTTTATTATTGAATAGGTTTATTTAGAGGAAATATAAATTTAGGATTAATTAAAATACAAAATAAAACATTCATTAAAAACCACTAATGAATCTACCTTAGAAATTACTTAAGGTAGGGAAGAAAGAGAAGTTCTCTTCTCTTTTTCTCTCTTTACAACACTTAGTAATTAAGTGCAGGTTCATTCAAACCAAATAAAATCATCAAATAAAATTAACAAATCAACTTTAAATGAAACCACCCTCTAAGTTGAACCCTTTAACACTTAGAAAATTCTAACCTTAAAGCCTAGCTAAGACATACCACACAAACTTTAAATGTCACACACATTAGGCTAAGCCACCATTTCTAGCTCTATGTTAGGGTGGTGCATGGTTTGATACTTGACTTTATTTTTTGTGATATTATTTTTTGTCGGATGTTAGGGTGTATGTGTGGGTGGATGATGCGATGATCTTAGTATAATCATTATCTTCTGATTGTGCTTAAGCTATAATAAAAATATAAATCTGCGGTTGCTTATACCCCTAAGCATAATCCAAAAATAGGCTAGGTGGACCTTATTACCCTTATGTGGGGTGCTAAGTCCAATTTATTCATATACATGCTTGGGATTGTGTGTTTGTTTAGCTAATATCTATTTTATAAGTTTTAGTTAGATTTACTTTTCCCATTTTCATGTAATTTGACAATTAGGATTTGGAATGAATGCTATGGGGGATTTGGATGAACATTGGTCATAAGATTATGTCTTATCCTCCATGTGAAGCCTTTGGAGCAACCACATTCAACCAAGCCAAAAGAGAAGAAAGAAGAAAGAAAGAAGAAAGAAGAAAGAAAGAAATGAAGAATGAAGACCCCCCATAACATGAAATCCTTTTTGATTATAATTAATTCATTCATAATCCAGTCTGTATAAGGGTAGAGCTCGACTACCAAATTTCTTTTTATGTTTGTCGAGCTCGACCACAAAAGCCTTTTATTCTTTTGCACTAGCTTTTTAAATTTTTGATGTTTGTTTAGCTTCTACATTAAGATGGCATGTTTTTCCTAGTTTTTTCCTTGCTTTGATGAATGGCCTAGATGCGATTAGGCTTTTAGAAAAAAATAAATTTTCTATCCAATTAATCATCTCAAAATTAAAAATTAATGACTCATAACCTCACCTAAAGCCTAGGTTATAAATCGAGACAACCCCTTTGCTAGATGTTGTATATTTTCACATCATGCATAAAAAGCATCTTGCTTCACTCTTGATTATGGAGGGCTTCCACCTTTGCTAGGAACTTGGCTTGACCTTTGAGATCCATGGTGGAAATACACCTCCTTGTTGCTGATTTTGGCCCATAATCCAATTTCTCATGCATTAGGCATATGAATCCCATAGGTTGTGTCAAATCAATTATCCAAAAAAATGAAAATAAAACATAAATTTTTTTTTGCATTAGATTTAAGTCATTAATATCAAGTCTCTTAGGGAGTGTGTTTATGGACTTGGTCTTTTTCAAAATAAATAATAGCTTAGCTATTTTGTAAAAGCATAATACTTGCCAAAATGTATTTAAAATCATAGGAGAAGTTAGTTGGCGGCCACCCCCATGCGGTTGTAAGTCCAACAGTAGGGTGGTTGATCCTCTCTTATGGAGGTAAACCAAATACCCATTTTAGACTTAGATTTAAGTCATGCTTTGGCCAGCGTCTGCTCCCTAGATTTAGGTTTAGAGGTTGTTATTTTTCTTTATAGGCTACAAGCATAAATCCTCGCCTTTTAGGCATTTCCATGATCTTGTGTTGTGAAATTATAAGCCCTAGATTTCTAATAAAAATTCAACTCAAATAAATAATTCTCTTCAAGTTTCAAATATATAAAGCCCAACCATAGGATAGTTTGGGATGCTTACTTGGTTTCCTAGTATCATAAGCATCCCCTACTTATCGCCCTTTGGTTTTGATAATGACTCCCTCCTTTTGATCAATCTCATTTGATCTTCCAAAAATAAACCAATTGATTGATAGTCCTATCTTTGAAATCTTTGGAGACAATAATCATTTACCTTAATTGAGAGTATTCTTAAGGAATCTGATTCCTTAGGATGTAATTAACTATGGGGGCTTGCCTCCATAGGGAACTTAATGAACGGTTTAAAATAAACCCTTTTACTTTTTCCATATAAAGTAGGGAAGAATCTGGTACATCAGATGACCCATAGTCTTAGGAGTCCTTATTATTGAGGTGATTAGGTCCATTATAGGATGGTGACTTCTATCTCGAGATAGTACATCATTCCTCAATGTTACCGATCACCTAATAAGAATCTGATTCGTGGTGTCCTACAAAGGCATTTTATTTTTTTTGTCTTCATTTGAAATCATTTAGATGAAGATAAAAATAAAATTTCACCACAAACACATAATAAAACATTCACTAAAGAAAAGTCTTTAATAAATCTACCTTAGAAATTACTTAAGGTAGGGAGGAAAGAGAAGTTCTCTGATTTTTTCCTCTCTTTACAACACTTAATAATTAAGTGTAGGTTCATTCAAACCAAAATAAATTATCAAATAAAATTAACAAATTAGCTAAATCACTAAAATGAAACCATCCTTTAAGTTTACCTCTCCTTAGAAAACTTCAACCAAAATAAACATACCACACAAGCCCAAATGACACACATATTATTAAGTCACCATTTCTAGCTCTGTGTTATATGCATGGTTTGATACTTGATTTTGTTTTGATGTGATGTTTTAGTGGATGTGGGGTGTATGTGCATACTGGATGATAGGATGATCTTAGTCTAATCATTATCTTTTATATGCTTAAGAGTAATAAAATAATAAAAATGCTTTTCTTTCGTTATTTGTACCCTAAGCATAATCCAAAATTAGGGTGGATATGGTTACCCATGAGTGGTGTTAAGTCCAATTTATTCATATACATGCTTGAGATTGTGTGGTTTATTTAACTAATCACTATTTTATAGGTTTTAGTTAGCTTTACTTTTTCCATTTTCATGTAATTTTGCAATTAAGATTTGGAATGAATGTTATGGGGGATTAGGATGAATATTGGTCATAAGACTATGTCCTATGCATTATGTGAAGCCTTCGGATCAACCATATCCCAATCAACCAAAAGAAGAAAGAAGAAGAAGAAAAGAAGAAAGAAAAGAAGAAATGAAGAGAAGAAATGAAGAATGAAGACCCCTATAACATGAATTCCTTTTTGATTATAATTAATTCAATTGTAATCAGGGTAATATAAGAGTAGAGCTTGGCTACCCACATTTCTTCTCAGGTTTGTGCGGTGAAGCCTGACTAAAATGGCATTTTATTTTTTGTGCTAGATTTATAAATTATTTGATGTTTATTTAGCTAGTGCATTAAGATGACATATTTTTCCTAGTTTCTTCCTTTGATGAATGTCTTGAATGAGATTAGGCTCTTAGGAAAAAATTTTTTTTCTATCTAATTAATCAACTCAAAATTAAAAATTAACAACTCATAATCTCACATAAAGCGTAGGTTATAAATCGGGATAAAAGATTTAGCAACCGCTTAGCTGGATATTGTATGTTTTCACATCATGCATAAAAAGCATCTTGCCTCACTCTTACTTATGGAGAGCTTCCACTTTTGTAAGGAACTTGGCTTGCCTTTAGAGCCATGGTGGAAATACACCTACTTCTTGCTAATTTTTTCCATAATCTAATTTCTCATGCATTAGGCATATGAATCCCATAGCTTATGTCAAATCAATTGTCCAAAAAAAGAAAAATAAAAATATAAAATTTGCATTAGATTTAAGTCATTAATCATGCCCTAAATGGTCTAGTCTTTTAGGGAGTCTGTTTAAGGACTTAGTCTATTTCTAAATAAATAATAACTTAATTATCTTGCAAAAGTATAAGACTTGCTACATGTATTTAAAATCATTGGAGGAGCTAGTTGGCCGCCACCCCCATGCAATTGTAAGTCCAATAGGGTTTATCCTCTCTTATGTATAAACCAAATACCCATTTTTTCTTTAGATTTAGGTCATGCTTTGCTCCCTAGATTTAGGTTAGAGGTTTTTTATTTCTCTTTATGGGCTACAAGCATAGATCCTCACCTCTTAGGTATTTTCATGATCTTGTGTTGTGGAATTGTAAGCCATAGATTTCTAATAAAAATTCAACTCAAATAAATAATTCTCTTCAAATTTCAAAAATATAAAGCCCAACCATAGGATAGTTTGGGATGCTTATTAGGTTTCTAGTATCATAAGCATCCCCTACTTATCTCCCTTTGGTTTCGATAATGACTCCCTCTTTTTGATCAATTTCATTTGATCTTCTAAAAACTAACAATTGATTGATAGTCCTATCTTTTAAATCTTTTGAGACAATGATCATTTATCTTAATCTAGAGTATTCTTAAAGAATCTTATTCCTTAGGATGTAATTAACTATGAGAGCTTTCCTCTATAGGAAACTTAATGAACCTGGTTTAAAGTAAATCCTCCTTTACTTTTCCATATATAGTAGGGGAAGAATCTCTGGTACATTCAATGACCCATAGTCCTTAGGAGTCTTTATTGAGGTGATTAGGTCCATTATAGGATGGTGACTTCTATCTCTCGGGATAGTACATCATTCCTCAATGTCATACCTGATCACCCTAATAAGAACATCTGCATCACGTGGTGTCCTACAAAGGCATTTTTTTATTTTGTCTTCATTTAAAACTCATTTAGATGAATATAAAATAAAATTTAAACATATAATAAACATTCACTAAGAAAATTCATTAATAAATTTACCTTAGAAATTACTTAAGGTAGGGAGAGAGAAGTTCTCTTTACAACACTTAATAATTAAGTGTAGGTTCATTCAAACAAAAAAAAATCATCAAATAAAATTAACAAATTAGCTAAATCACTTAAATGAAACCACCCTCTAAGTTGAAACCTCTCATACTTAGAAAACTTCAATCTTAAAAGCCTAGCTTAGAGATACCACACAAGTCTTAAATGACACACACATTAGGCTAAGTCACCATTTCTAGCTCTATGTTAGGGTGGTGCATGGTTTGATGCTTGATTTAATTTTATGATGTGATATTTTAGTTTGGATGTTAGGGTGTATGTGCATAGACTAGATGATAGGATGATCTTAGGCTAATCATTATCTTCTATAGAGGAGTGTGCTTAAGGTGCGCTGTAAAATAAAAATAATAAATATTTTTTCTATGCAGGTTTCTTATACCTAAGCATAATCCAAAATAGGCTAGGTGGACTTGGTTACCAATGTGTGGGGTGCTAAGTCCAATTAATTCATATACATGCTTGGGATTGTGTGGTTTGTTTAGCTAATCTCTATTTTTAGTTAGATTTACTTTTCCCATTTTCATGTAATTTTGCAATTAAGATTTGGAATGAATGTTACGGGGGATTAGGATGAACATTGGTCATAAGATTATGTCTTATGCACCATGTGAAGCCTTTGGAGCAACCACATCCCAACTAACCAAAAGAAGAAAGAAGAAAGAAGAAAGAAGAAAGAAGAAAGAAGAAAGGAAAGAAGAAATGAAGAAAGAAGAAATGAAGAATGAAGACCCCCATTACATGAATTCCTTTTTGATTGCAATTAATCCATTTGTAATCCGGGAAGTATAATGGTAGAGGTCAACTACCCACATTTCTATTTGGGTTTGTGGTGGAAGACCATAATATTCTTTTTTTTTGTGCTAGATTTATAAATTATTTGATGTTTGTTTAGCTTGTGCATTAAGATGACATATTTTTCCTAGTTTCTTTCTTACTTTGATGAATGTCCTGGATATGATTAGGCTCTTAGGGAAAAATAATTTTTTTATACAATTAATCAACTCAAAATTTAAAATTAACAACTCATAACCGCACATAAACCCTAGGTTATAAATCAGGATAAAAGATTTAGCAACTTCTTATTTGGATGTATGCGTTTGATCATGCATAAAAAAGCATCTTGCTTCACTCTTGCTTATGGAGGGCTTCCACCTTTGCCGGGGAACATGGCTTGACCTTTGAGAACTATGGTGGAAACACACCTCCTTCTTGCTGATTTTGGCCCATAATCCATTCTCTCATGCATTAGGCATATGAATCCCATAGCATGTGTCAGATAAATTGTCCAAAAATGGAAATAAAACTTAACAAAAATTAGCATTAGATTTAAGTCATTAATTATACTTTACATGACCTACTCTCTGTGTTTAAGGACTTAGGTTTTTTCTAAATAAACAACATCTTAACTATCTTGCAAAAGCATATGGCTTGCTTACATGTATTTAAAATCATAGGAGGAGTTAGTTCCACCCTTGTAAGTCCAACATGGGTGTGATTTATCCTCTCTTATAGAGGTAAACCATATACCCATTTTTACCTTAGATTTAAGTTGTGCTTTGGATCTCGCCAAAGTTCCCTAGATTTAGGTTTGGAGGTTGCTACTTCTCTTTACAGGCTACAAGCATAAATCCTCACCTCTTAGGCCTTTCCATGATCTTGTATCATGGAATTGTAGATTTCTAATAAAATTCAACTCAAATAAATAATTCTCTTCAAATAAAATATAGCAACCATAGGATAGTGTGTGATGCTCAAGTTTAGCATCATGAGCATTCACTTATCTACCGATAATAACTCCTCTTGATCAATCCCATTTGATCTTCCAAAAATAAACCAATTTATTGATAGTCCTATCTTTGAAATCTTTGGAGACATTAATCATTTACATTAATTGAGAGTATTCTTAAGGAATCTCATTCCTTAAGATGTAATTAACTATGGGGGCTTGCCTCCATAGGAAACTTAACGAACCCGATTTAAAATAAACCCTGCTTTACTTTTCCATGTAAAGTTGGGGAAGAATCTCTAATAAATCCGAAGACCCATTGTCTTTAGGAGTCCTTATTAGGTGATTAGGTATATTGTAAGATGATGACTTCTATGTCTTGAGATAGTACATCATTCTCCAATGTCATACCCAATCACCTTAATAAAACTTTTATGTGGATCTACGTGGTGTCCAACAAAAGAAGTGTTTTATTTTTGTCTTCATTTAATTCATTTTTTTTAGATGAAGATAAAAAAAATTCACCATAGATTTGTTGTCTGACACTAGGGAATAGAGATTAATCTAATGAAGATCAATGTTATCTTAGAAATGCCACCCTCTAAAAGTCTAACTCAACTCAGATCATTCCAAAGGCAGTTGGCATATCTAAGATGCTTCATATCCATCATATCAGAAAGATGCCTACCATTCTTAGCACTTATCCAGAAGGATGCAATGTTCAAGTGGGATGATAAGTGCCATCATGCTTTTGAAGACATCAAGCACTACCTAATGCGCCACCAGTTCTAGTAGGTCCTATCCAAGGTAAGTCATTGATCCTCTACACCATTGCATTAGATGACTCCCTTGGCACATTGCTGTCCCAAGCCAATGATGAAGGGAAAGAGAATGCACTCTACAATCTCAGTCATTGGCTAATCCCTGCTGAGGCAAACTATCCACGTATTAAAAAGCACTGCCTAGCTTTAAGCTTTGCATCCCAAAAGCTATGTCACTACATTCTTTCTCATATGGTGAATCTGATCTCCAGGATCAATCCACTGTAATATCTCATGACACGGCTGATACTATCCAGACGGTTGGCATGCTGGTCTATGATTTTGTCACAATTTGACATCACATTCGTACCCCTCCATGCTATGAAAGGATATGCACTAGCGGGTTTCATAGCAGCACACCCACTTCTTGCTGATTCCCCGCTTTATGATGACCTCCCCGTTGAACTAATCATGAACTTAGGGGACACTAGCATTCACCGCTAGGAGATGTATTTTGATGGTGCGACTTCCTTTTAAAAAAGGAGAAGCATGCTATCCTAGAAAAGGCAGGGGTAGGAATAGTTCTCCTAACTTTGGACCGCAATGTCATATCATCTGTCCAATCCATGCACCAACAACGAAGTCGAATATGAGGCTCTAATTGCCAATTTGGAGTTAGTTATTATAATATGCAGCCAGAGTATCAACATCTTCGGGGATTCTCAGCTCATCATCAACCAAATTGCTATGTCCTACAAAGTTATGAAGCTCCATCATTATCACAAGTACACTATGGAGTTGTTGGCCTAAATCCCAGAGGTTACCATATACAAGATTCTTCGAGGAGATAACATAATAACAGATGTATTAGCCAAGCTTTCCAAAGAGTTAGCATGTTCAAAAGATGAGTCCATTCTAATAAGGGTCTAAAATAGACAAGTCTTATGCCTTGTTGACGTTGAACTCATCGAGTGATTCTCTCTTGAAGGGGAGGTTGCCGTTGCCAAAAAGGACGAGGAGTTAGATTGGAGGCAACCTTTCATGGATAATTTAAATATAGGAAAACTACTTCAAGAGAAGTCACTAGCACATCAGATGGAGTAGAGGTCCCTTTTCTACGCTCTTATAGGTAGCACCTTATACCGGCGGTCTTTCGATCATGTGTGGTTACTTTGTTTGGACAAACACGAAGCCTGTAGGATCATGATTGAAGTACAGTTTATGCGAGCTCATCATCGATGGAAGATGAAAGCCAAGATCAGACTAGAATACTACTAGCCTTGATGATCAGTATGGGACGTAGCTAGGAGATGCCACCAATGTCAAGTACACAATGTGGTCCTACATCAACTACCCAACATTCTACATCTGACATTGGCCTCATGGTCATTTGAGTGTTGGGGTATGCGACATAGTGGGTCCATCGATCCTCCTTTTCCAAGGGTCACGGTTCATTCTAGCTGCCATTGACTAATTTTCCAAGTGGGCTGAGGCAATCCCACTCAAAGAGGTCACAGCTTAGCATCACTCTAGTTTTTTAGGAATCATATCGTATATAGGTTTGGGGTGCCTCAAAAAATTATATTCGATAATGGTACTACATTCAAGAGCACTAAAATTAACAGCTTTGCCCAAAAACACAACATATATTGGAAATATTCCACCATCTTCTACCCGAGGGCAAATAGTCTACCAGAAGCATTCAATAAAACTCTCATTCAAATATTAAAGATGACACTCGACGATAACAAAAGAGAGTGGCATGAGAAGTTAGTTGAAGCCTTATGGGCCTTCCGCATCACATACAAAACTCCAACTCAATCTAGCCCTTTCTCCTTAGTGTATGGGTACGAAGCCATTCTACCATTAGAAGTCTAACTCCGATGACTAAGGATAGTTGTGGGTAGTAAGATAACAATGGAGCAGAACACCAAGTTGCGATTGGAAGAGCTTGAAGGTTTAGAGGAGAGACACATTTGGGCATGCCAGAACCTCAAGTTGTACAAAGCCAAAATGATTCAAGCTCATAACGAGTTGGTCCATCCTAGAGCTTTTCAAGTAGGAGAGCTTGTTTTAATTCTAGGAGACCAATTGTTGTCATCAAAGATGGGAGGCAAGTTTGAACCTACTTGGGAAGGACCTTTTGCCATAGAGAAGGCCTACTAAGGAGGATCTTATTAGCTTATAAATTATAAAGGAGGCTGATGCTTCAAAATGGGCTCTACTTGAAAAATACTATCCATAAATCTTGTTTGACTAGGACAACTAAGTTAGGTGTAAGAGGCCCTAAGCAACATCCTTTCTTGATGGAGTCATTGCCCCGTCACCATTTCATCCATTCTTCTATGTGTTTAGGGTAGGGGTAAGAGAACCCAAGAGGCATCTTATTCTCTCTTTCATAACATAAATGAACACATATCTTTTATCTCAAGCTATTTTGATATGGGAGCAAGTCCCCTGTGGCATTCACTCATTAGTTTCTCTAGGTCAAGTCGATATGCTACATTATTAGTGTGTCACCCCAGTGGTCTCTTGTCTGCGGATGTGAGTCTCCATGCTTTCTTCCTTACTTGACCAATGCAAATAAATGAGCACTTTGTTAGTTTAGTAGGCCTTACCCTATAGCCGGTAAGCTACCCCATGTTGACTTCATTTAAAAAGATGTAAGCCTAGAGTCTTTCTTCTTGAACTAGCCACCATGCACTAACTAGGTCGAGTATATTTGAGGTTTAGTGTAAGTCCCCCAGTGGCTCCTTTCTTCCTGATTACTTCAAGCTTTGGTTTAGTCCTTACACCAGACTCCTCGCTTAGTAGTTGCTTTAGGCCAGATAGCCCATGTCGAGTTGAAGATAGACTATCCCGATGATCAGTTCATTTAGAGAGATGTAAGTCTACACACTTTTTCTTTAGGCTGATTGTCGCACACCATGGGCACCTTAGTTGGTTGGTCATTGCTATGTTGATGGCGACCCACACGGTGGATACACAACTCTTGGCAGATGTGAGTCCCTGTGCTTTCTCGTTGAGTTGGCCACCATATACCTATAGGCTTTCTTTTATAGGGTTTTGGATAATGCCCCTAGTGACACATCCCCTATGGACACTCTATTTGGATCATGTCCTTAGCGAACCCATTTAGACACTACCTCGGTTACTCTTGGAATGGACAGTTCCCTTTTCCTCATAGCCACCCCTATGGTTGGAGAATTTATCTTTCGGATATGCAGATTCTCCCTTGGTCTAGTAAGATATAACTAGAGGCGTGAGCTCCTTCTGAGTACCTAGCAAACCAATAGGGTCCATGATAACCTAACAAAAAACCAAAATATTTCTTCACTTGTGGATTTGGAATTCAAGCCCCGAGTGGCCCCTTTCCTAAGCAGGCATCCTATCTTTAGGGCAGTCTTAGCAAAACTCCCTATAGGAATAGTCTAACTACTTTAAGTAGAGATAAGTCCCTCGGCCTCTCTTAGTACTCGCCTTAGGTCTAGTTCATTTTTTGCACAAGCAACCGATCACCCCGGTGGTTCCTTATGTAAGAGGATTTGAGTCCCCATATTTTCTTCCTAACTTGACCATTGCACACCGAAGGGCACCCCTTAGGTTGGTTACCACTACGCCATGGCCGGTAGACTGTCCCTTTGGATTTGTAAATCTAAGGCAGTCTGATTTTATCTCATTCTTAGTGGATCCATCACACCAATGAGATCCATCAAACTAAAACAAATGAAATTAAGACAAATGCAATTTAATCAAATGACTTTATCCTGACAACTTCCAAGCTGATATAAGTCCCAACAACATTCATTCAGTAGTCACCCTAGGTCGGGTTTGATTTGTTGCATATAATGACAATGGTTCCTTGTGTGTGGAGGATGTGAGTCCCATGTTTTCTTACTAACTTGACCATTGCACACTAAAAGGTAACCCCTTAGATTGGTTAGCTCTACCCTACGGTCGACAGAATATCCCTTTGGATTTTGAGGCGTCTAGGATGATTAGCCCCTTCTTAGTGGATTCGCCATCCAACAAGGTCCCTTTCATCAAACCCACCAACCTCCCTCTGGAATCCAAATTAAAACTATATTATCCTCAACAGATTTGAGCTCACATCTCCAGCAGCAACATGTTCAAAACCAAATTCTTATCCTCCCCATGGATAATCTAAACTTGAATTAAGCCATGATCAAGCCAATTAACCCATTTAGGTCCACTTGACCTAAAGTGACCTAAAAGACCTTTTTGAGCCAAGTTCTAATTAAACCCAAATTGGATTGAACTAAGCCCATATAAATCTCACAACATGATCAACAATCATCCTATGTTAATCAATTATCTTCAATTGGGTCAAACCAAGTCAACCTAGCCCGTTGACCAAGTCAGCAGTTAGCCCAAATGAAACCCAAACTAGCCAAAATCCACCTTATGCCAAATTAATTGAAACCATTGATTCAAAACCATTCATAATCAATGATTGAACATTACCAAACCCCTAATTGAGCCAAACCAAGCCTAATTGGCCATTTGACCTAAGTTAACCCAAATTGGCCTAAAAATCCAAAATATGTCAAATCATAATCCAACCCAAATTGATTGTAACCAATGGCTCAAGTTCATTCCAAATCACTTATTGAACTTGACCAAAGCCATGATTGAGCCCAATATGACCAATTGGTCAACTTGACCTAACTTAGTCGAAATTGACCTAAAGGGTCAAATTAGCCAAAATCCAAACTAATTCTAAATTAAACCAAACCAAAGCCTACAATCATTTTCAATTAGCCAATTAAACTTTACTCAACACTTAACCTACAATTTGTCAAATTGGTCAAATTGATCAACTTGACCATTTGACCTATATGAACCCAAATGAGCCATAATCAAATCCAAAAGCAAATTGAAAAACCAATGACACTCCAATTGGTCATGTGAACTTTGACCAACCCTTGGTTTCTATTTGACCAATTGGTCAACATGACCCAACCTAATTTGACCTAAATAGGTCAAATCAAGCCAAATCAAACCAAACAAACACCAAACCACTTGAAATTTGGGCTAACCTACTTTTGACCCATCCTAAATCTATTCAAATCAAACCCATAGCCAAATGGACATTTTTCCTTGGGATTAGGGCATCCCATGAGATAAAACACATGCTCATTGAGTCATTTTCTCCTCCTAGCCACTTGACTCCCAACCATAAGTCCACTTAGGCACCTTGGACCATGGCTGACTTGAACCAAAGGTGGTTGGGTCGGCCATGATCCATGGAGAGGTGAAATCACCTCCCCATCCCCTTTGGAGCTTTCCAAACCACCAAGGACAAGCACTTCCTCCCTTGGCAGCCACCTCCACACCCTCACCAAACTAAAACATCATGGACTTCCATTAACCTTTAATGTGGCCCAATTAATCAAGAAGAAGCTAAACAAGATGTGATCATTCGATCCAAGGTATGAAAGGGTATACCCCCCTCATTCTCCTCAAATTCAAATACTCACACTCAATTCAACTCTAGTAGCCAAGGAGAGAGTTCCCAGAGTGATTTCCAAGCCTTCCCAGGCTCCTCAAAATCCTTATTCTCCATTTTATGCAAAACTGAAATAGGGGAGGCCACCTTCAATTCCCATTTGCTCAAATCTCGCAAAAGTGCAATCAACTTTGCACACACCTTCCTTGGAGCCAAAGCAGAGAATGAATCCTTTCAAGCTTGGTGGGAGTTTGATGAAGCCTGACCACCTACATCTAGTGCTTTGGTCTTTCAAGAAAATTACACCAAATCAAGCTCGTGTAGTTCAACAGAGCTTCATTTCTATGAAATGAAGCTTCCTCAATCATTATAACCACCTCCATAAGCTCTAGTGAGGTATGCCATTAAAATCGATCCTTAAATGAAAATAGCTTGGTCTTTTATGAAAGAAATTTACATGTCACGTGATTTCCACCTTTGGATTTGATTGTTGTGCTTCCCCAAAGGTGTGGGATCATTTTCATCTCCATTCGAGCTCGGGTGAGCTCGAATGATGTCGATGACGATAGCCATTATTTCTCGAGAAGATATAGATCATGGTATCCATCCATGATGGGATGGACGGTCTTGATCAAATCACGCTTAGAGCCTCTGATTAATCCCTCAAAACTATGAGTTTAATCATGGCCATCTGATCTTAGATCAGATGGTCCAAGGAGTTACTACGTGCGCCCCCATCTGAGTCAACACTTGGATGTGATAACTTAAATAGCTAATCCCACCCGTGGAAAGTACACGCGTCATGGCCCAAATTAAGGCTTTAATTAGGGTTAATTAAGTTTTAATCATGAAACTTCATTCATAACTAATTTTAGAAAAATTAAAAAAAATACAAACTTAAAGGTATTTTAGAGTAAAATCTAGGAAAATTATTATTAAATGATTTTGAATAGTAGATTTGGCTTAAGGTTTAATTAGAAAAATAATTAGTATAATTAATTAATCATCCAATTAATCTCAAACTTTTGTACATGCTTAGGTGGATGACCTCTACCTCCCATATTTTTCTAGGATTTTATTGGTTGCTTAATTAGGAAAACCAATTAATTAAGCCTTAATCACTTTTTTAATATAATTAGAGATAATTAAGTAAATAAACAATGAATTAATCAATCAATTAAGCCTATTAACCTCTGTTAATGGTCATGAAGTCTTAGGAAATGGGTTGGGACTCCCTCTTTCAATCTTTTCCTTAAATCTTCTCTAATCCCTCTTAAATAAATAATTAATTAACACCCTTTTAAATAATTAATTAACAAGATTGATCAAAATACTTGAACTTTAATTAACTAATTGAAAGACTTAGGCTCTCTTCTTTGTCTCTTTCTCTAAGCCCATCTTATTTTGGTTGTTTAAGGTTATTTAAGGTTTAATTAGTTAATTAATGAACTTAATTAATTCAATTGAATCTATTTCTCTAATTTAATCTTGGGTAGCTCTTTTGGTGTTCAATAACCCAAAGGGGGAGATAATTAAATTATGGTTAGCTCATATGTGTGAGAAAAGCATAAAAGTAGTTAAGTGAGATCCATTAAATTAAGTATTAATCATGAGCAATTTGCATTAACCCCTTTCATTTCTTAGAGCATTATAAATTTACTTTCCATGGTTGCATATCATATTTGGCTCATTATTAATTAGTTAACTAAGGTGATGTAAGGGTTAATTGGATAAATCCATACCCTAACCTAATTAGGCTCTCTTCTTTTTTTCTTTTTTATTTTTTCCAACAAAACTTAAGTAAAACCCCCCCTCACACTCTTTGGCGATTTCCCTTTGGTTTTCATTGTAGCTTGGTTGATTTCCGATCATTCTCGATCATAATTTTTGATATTTGTCTCTGATTGGTCGCTAATGTGTGTTTCCCTTTGATCTTTCAATGGTGGAGGAGTCACTTTTCTGCAAGAGCATTTCAACTTGGAATTAGGTCATCGATTTACATGTAATTATGGATCAAATCAACGCTACTCTAGTTAAGTCCTTCAAGGATGCATTATCGGTAAGAACCTTTCCCTAATGCTTGAATTTGATCTCGACCTCATTTCATGGGATGCCGCTTATGTATGGATCTAGATGTAAAAAGTTGGAAGCCTTTTGAATTCTTTAGTGGTAAATTTTCCTTCCTTACCAACTCTCGATAACATCATCATTTTTTTTTATAGCCTTAAACTTTCGTGCATTTTCACACTATTGATTGATCCTAGGAATATTTTAATTCTCTCTAATGACTTAGATTACTCAAGAGTCTTTGCTCTTACTTTGTGTTTAATTGTCAAATGTGATTTCTAAAATGGTCTATGATATAAAGAGGAATCCCCAATTGTTCCTATATGGCTAGATCTTCCTAATATGAGAATACATTATGTTACACATCAAGTTCTCTTTGGTTGGAGCTCTCTTGGTCCTCTTCAAATTGATCAGCCACTATGAGGTCACAACCTTCTATTGCTCTTTGGTTGAGATTGATATTACTAAAAGCATCCTAAAGAAGTTTGGATCACAGAAATTTAATTATAATCAAAAGTGGAATTTGAGAATTTTCCTATTTTTTGCACACATTGTAAGATACATGGCCATGATCAATGTTTGTGTTGCATCCTCATCTTAAAAGAATAAATTGGATCCTAATCCTACTCTATCAAATGAAAAATCAATAAATTTGCTTATGTGCCTAAAGTCACTCAAAATGGGAATCATCCCCTACCCCCTCCTTTTTATCAACTAATTTTATTGGAGAATGAGCATGTTACAAAAAATGCTTGAGGTTAAATTAATGATAACTTAACATTGCATCCAATTATAATTTGGCTCCTCAAGATAATACCTTAACTCATTCTAACCTACCCCTTTTAATGAACTCAGAGACAAATTAAATTGATCCTTTGATGAAAGAGTAAAATCCTGTTGATCCTTTGATGATGGAACAAAATCAAAAGTAATTTAAAATGAGCATGAAATCGTATATTAATGGCATCACAACCTCTCTACTAACAAAGAGTGATACATATGAACCCTCTTTCTCGACTTAATTCGACTCAAAAGGAGAAATTAATATTAGGAATGCTTTGACTGATATAGGTCCTATTCTGAATATCACAAATCACTCTCTCTCAGATGGGGATACTTTGGACAAAGATAGACCTTTTCAAACTATTTTTTTAAAAAAATCTCTTAAAGCTAGAATGTTCACTAATAGCTCCACTAGAACTACTAGATCTTCTCTAACTTCCCATAAATAACTGCCCCTCTTTTCTTTTCTTCTTGCTTTTTGTTTCTTTAGTTATCTCTTTTCCTTTCCTTCCTTTTTTTATTATGATCAATTTACTTATTTGGAATGTTAGGAGTATTGGGACTCTCATTGTCCGCAACCATATTAGATGTCCATGCCGTACTCATAACATAGCCTTACTTGTTGTTATTGAACCATTCATACACTCTTCTAAGATCAACAAGTAAGGCTATGTTATGAAGATTGTATCCATTAATTGATGGCTCTTCATCCAAATAATTCTATTGGGAATGATTAGCCTGCTTAAGCTTAAAGGCTTAAACAAAACCTAAATTGGAACAAGCATCATTTTAAAAATATTTTTCCAATCTCAAAAATATGGAACAATTGGTTTGTTCTCTTGAAGATCTTTGTTTTGAAATTTATACTAAAGAGTTGAATGTAGCTAAAGATAACTTGGTTAAATATCAAAATATGGAAGAAACCTCTTTGACAAAAAGCTAAACATATTGCTTATGGTGGAAATACTAGGTACTTCCATGCACTTTTCAAAAAAAAGAAAGCCTTAAACTCAAAAAAATTAAAATGGTGGATTTGATAATATGATATTAAAGATTCTATCATACATCATTTTAAAACTTATTAAACAACCCTTCCTTAGAAGCTCTTTCCAACTCACACGATTCCTCAATGATTATTAATGATGACAACAACTTGCTTAGTTTGCCCTAATTGGTAATATTCTTAATAGCATGAACATGATTAATTTGGAGCTTCATGACTCAATTTTTTTCAGCCTATTATTAATCATTCTTGTTGATCATTGATTTTTTTGCAATCCTTACCTAGATATTTTTCAAACCATTATTCTCATTCCAAAATTAATAATCAATCTTGGATTGACCTATCAACCTTTTGCATTTTTCAAAATTCATTTAAATAGAATTAGTCCAAACTTTACCTAAAATTAATTTCAACGTTGGTAGAGCTATAGACAACATTCTTCTTGCCCAAGAGATTCATGACATTGATTCTACGGAGGTGGTAACATCCTTTTCAAAGGATCTCTAAAATTTTTGACAACCTCTCTTAAAATTTCCTCTTCTTCATTTGTTTGGTTTTTCTAACTATTTTATCAGCCTCATTAAAATTGTACCATTGTTCTCATTCAATATTGAATGGTGAGTCCCTTGGTTTTTTTCCTTGGTTGGGAAGGTGATCCCTCACCCTCTCTTTTTTTTGTTGTTAAATATCTTTTGAGCTTTAATGATCTTTTCACAATAATCCCAACATATTTTAGAACTCAAGGTGGTCTCTCTCATCTTAGTTTCTTTGACTTCATAATCTTTTGCAATACCTCTATTCATCACATTAAAACTATTAAGAATCTTTTAAATATATTTGGTAAAGTGGTCTTTTTTCTTACGAAGGTAAAAGTTGTTTCATTCCTTCCTCTAAAATCTAATAGATCAACCAAATCTTGAGAATTACTAACTTTCAAACAACAACTTCCTATCAAATATCTTGGGTCTCCACTTTTAAAGGTCAAAAGATCATCTCTTTGATGAGCTAATCCAAAATCTCTAATAAAATTTCTATTTAGAATTTCATTTATTCTCTTTTAATGGTAAACTCATGATTAGAGCACCCTTAACTCCATGCCTCTCCTCATTCAAACCATTGTCTAATTCTATCATTAAAATAAAGCCTCTTAACAAATTCTTTTTGGTGTTCTAACAATTCTTCAAAGAATGCATTGGACCTCTACAAAAGGTGCTCTTCAAGGTGGTCTTGGATGTAAAAATCAAGAAAGCTATCATTGCTTATTTCTATAAACTTTGGTGGAATTTTAGGAAACAAAAGTCTTTTGGGCTAATTTCATGCAATCGTGGTAAGCACCTCTCATTTTCCCCATGAAAGAGACTCTCCTATTTGGAAAAGACTTTGTTCCATAATAGCCAAATCATTAATATCTTGGGGATTAACTCTACCTCTTTCCTTTGGCAAGATAACCTGGATTGGAGTCCATTGATGACTTACTTTCCATTCCACTTTGCAATTAAAAGTGAACTCTTTCTGAATAATATGTGAAATAAGTAAACAATTATATTCCTTTCTCTCTTAAATAAGCTTACTATTCCTATCATTCCTAGCAATCATGATCGGATCCTTTTTGCTTTCTCAAAATGGTGACTTCAACCTTAAAATGTTTGGATTCATATTAAAGAAGCTCATGACTTTTCCAATGTGTTTTTCAAAATTTGGAATATTTTTTTTCTCTAACTTGGTGTATTGAAAAACTTCATCCCTGTTGACTCCTTGATGTTGGTTTTACCTTCAAAATGTTCTTCTTTTGCTTTCATTGAGAATGTGAATCATGTTTTTTTTAGCCATTGCTTAAACTTTAGATTTGGTATGATGATCTCTTTAACATTGATAAATTCAATGGCTCCTTAACTTTTACTAACTTCTTGAAGTTTATTTTGAAAACACTATTAAAGGCTTCATTAAAGTCATATTATCACTCTTATTTGGTTCATATGGATGATAAAATGATGCAAACATCATGGGACTCTGAACCACATGAGGATAATTGTAGAATTAAAATAAAATCAAGACTTATTTAATGCCAATTTAATTAACTCTATCAATTTAAAGGTTGTAAATTTGTGACCAATAAATTGGGTTTTAACTTGTTTATCCACCAACTAATGATGACAAGATTGTTTATTGATCTCATGCTAATACTATTAAAATTAACATTGATGGCTCTATTTCTCAAAATGCTTCTGTGGTGGCATTTTTAAACCTTTAAAGTCTTATTGCTTACCCCTTAATATGCTCGTTCCTTTTCTTTGAGCTAATGGCATTTAAAGCTATTGAGATTTGCCTTCAAAAGGTTGGCTCAATATTTGGATTAAGGTGGATGCCCCTTCTGATTGATCTTTTGACTTCCATAAAATGGGCAATAAATTGTACTTCTTCTAAAGTGACTCTCTCTCTCTCAACTCTATTTTAAAATCACTCATGTGTAAAAGGTATTGATTACCACTTAATCTGGTGCTAGATTGGATGACATAAAATTCTTTGATCAACTTACACTTCCTAAAATTTGTGGTTTGGTTAATTTGGACAATATTGGACTCTACCTCAAATTAATCCATATTGGTTTGACTTTGTTACATTACTTGTTTATGCATGATCAACTTCTTTAGTTTTGATGGTTCTCAGATTTTTGATGCTAATTCTTTACCCCTTACGTTGGTTGATGATCTCTATGGATTACTTACTTACCTTATTTGTGGTTTTGCTATGTTTTCAAAACCATTGCTTTTGGTAAGGTTTCTCCTATCTGTTGGAGGAGATGGATTATTTTATGATTTTCTTTCTACTTCTGAGGATACTTGCTATCATTCATTATTTATGGGTCTATTATAATTTTCCATTATATGATTATGGCTGTGTTTTTTCTCTTTTCCTTAATCGAGAAATTTGTTCATGGCCTCATGACTTTGCTATCTCATTATGTAATTGCTATAATTTTTTACAGCTTCATGGCAGGCTCAATTTTATCTGTCTTTTCTCTCTTTAATAGGATGTACTATGCTTTCTAACCTCATTACCACATGAGAGCAACTTCTTCCTATTACTGTTTCCTTGGATGGATTTTATTCTTGATTTCATTTCAACCTATTTTTTTCGTGATGTTGGCTTACCTGTGCTTTTCTTTGTCTTGAAGGATTTCAATGATGGTTTTCTTGAACCCATTCAGTCTATGTTGTCTCCCTATTCCTTGATTTATCTTATGGTGGGTGCAACAATTATTTTCTTATTTTAATTGTTATTTGTTGGTATCGGGTCTTTAAGTGATTCGGTTGTTTCTATTGTCTTTACTTTGTGACTACTTATCATGATATTTGTGGACTACTTAATCTCTATTTTATTTTATCTCAGTTAGCCTCATAGATCCCTTGTGTTATCTTATGCACCTCTCGAATGGGTGGTTCTTTGGTGATTCTATTATTCTTTGTCTTGGTTGTTTGTTCTCTTGTTATTTGTTGTATTGGTTTTCTAATTGTTCTAATCTCATCTCCCAACCGTATGGAGAGTCTTTACCTTGTTATTATTATTATTTTCTCATTGCAGATTGGACTTCCTTTTCTCTTCTTTCCAGCTTTTACTAATGTTGGTAAGCTTCTTTTGCTTTTCTTTATCTTAAAGGATTCCAATGTTGGCTCTCCTTTGAACCCCCTTCTATGTTGTATCACTATTTTATTTTGGTTTATCTTATGGTGGGTCAATGGTTTTGTTGTTTTATTTATTTTTCTTGTGATTATGCTACTACCTACTTGGTTACTAACTAATGCATCTATTCAAATGAGTGGCTTTATTAAGTCATTATTTGCTATCTTGGTTGTTTATTGTCTTGGTCTCATTGTCTTGGTTTTCAAGATTCCAATGTTGGCTTTCCTTTGAACCCCTAAGTGTATCTGTTTCTCTATTTTATATTGATTATCTTATGGTGGTGCAATTGTTTTCTATTTTATCTTTTACTATGGACTTTAGGGTCCTATAAAACATATGGTTTCTTCTTGATTGTCTTTGTTGTTTGTGTCCACTGCTTATCACGATATATGTGGATTACTTCTGCGACTATTTTTTCATCTTGGTTCGATTAGACTTGCATCCCTGATTATGCTTCTATCTACTTGGTTATTATCTTATGTACAGCTATTATGAATGGTGGTTGGGCCGACTATCTTTGTCTTTTATCTTGGTTGTTGATCTAGATTATGGTTTTATGCCAGCATCACATTCGGGTTTTTTTGATCTATATTTGTCTTGTTTAGGATGCAACCTATTTCCTATTTGTATAACTAATCTGTTGCTACATTCTCATCTTGGTCCTGTTAGACTTCTACATCACTTGTTGTATTTGGGTTTGTTCCGCTTTACATTTGCTTTTTTGTTAACTTCGCAATGGTTATTAATAAGGGGTTAACATCTACATTGTTTATTATGATTGGGTTTGTTTTTTGACTATACTCTGTTTCTCCTGAAAGTTTCATATCTCATATGTTTGGCTCATTGATTTTCTTAGAGGATTTTGGGTTGTTTTTCCTGTTCTCTTTGTGGTGGGTTTTATGCTGGCCTAATTATTCTCTTGGCTATAGTTTTAAAAGGATTCGCAAAGATGGCTCATTCTCATATGTATAGGATTCTCATGCTATGGTGACTATATTGATGATAATTTTCTTGCATGGGACCCTTATCTTCCTCTTTATTCCTTTCTATATTATATATATGGCTTTATTTAGGTTTCAGTACTAAGGCCCATAAGACTTTCAACAATTGGTCTTTCTTCTCAGTTTGTAGGCTATGATGGATGATTTCACTCTTGGTTTTAGCTCTTGTGATGTAACCCTTCCATTTGAGTTTGGATGCTCATATTTCCATCTACCCCAATTTGGTGTGGGACTGAGCCTTCTTTCACACACTTCTCTATAATTTTCCTCATTTTATCTCATTTTCACTCTACTACTTTAATGTTCTAATTTCTATCTTTCTTCATTTTATAGATGCACTTCTCTTGCGTTTGCTCTCTTGCATTTTGTCATCTGAAGAGCTTTATTTTGATATCCATTGACTTATCTATATTAATCACTTTGTATGTTTTCTTTACTTTTTCTTTTATTTGCTTTAGTTTTACTTAGATAGGGATTTACTCTCTAGGTGATTGTAGCTCTTTGGGTGGAGTTTATCCCCTATTAAGGACCTTGTAACCCTCTTTTGTGCAAAATTCCCCATATGGGGTTTCCCAAAAAAAAAAAAAAAGCTTAATTACTTTATCATTAAATCAAATTAACTCACATATGGGGAATGTGATTAGGACCAGCAAACCTCTTTCACTTTCCTTAACTCAAATCAAACTCAAAAATCTCATTAAAGAACTTTGGTTTATTTTAATTTCTTTATTTAGTATGATTATCCTTAGGAATTAATTGGGATGAATGAGATTTGCTTATGTTCTTTATTTAAATGTTGCTTTACATGTAATTATGCATTCATTTCTTTTAAAATTAGCTAAATGAAATGGTTCCTTTTATGTCTAATTGCATGTATTGATTTAAATTAAATAGGTGTGGCTATTATCACTATTAAATCAAATGTTATTTTCAAAAGCCTATAAATCAATTATTATAAATGAAGTGATGTTAATTACAAATATCTGTAAGTTTGCATATGATAATATAACATATGCAATATAAAGTTCTCTTTCCTTATCTTACATGGATTCATATAGGATTTACAAATATATAATTCATTTGAAAAGAACACAACATTTACCTAAATCTATTCCTATGCATGTCTATGCTAAGACTAAGGAAGAATTTCATATCACATATGTAAATCATATAATCAAATCAAATATGAATTCTTGTATGACTTCTTCTTCTTGTAGTTTTTTTTTGTACATTCATATGTATATGAGAAAAGTGGTATATTAGTCTGGACATCCAGGGGCAACGAGATTTTAAGTAGCCCTAAGTAGGTCTTATACTTATGCCTCAGTGCAACAATGGTGCCATACTCACTTAAAACTCTTATATATATGTATGTGTGATCAATGACATAGAATCATAAATCAAATAAATCAAATTCAACTTTTACATGGGTTTTTCCTATCATTGTAGTTATTTGTACATCTACATGTATATAAGAAAAGTGGTATATTAGTCTGGACACTCCAGAAGTTATGAGGCTTTAAGTATCCCTAAGTAGGTCTTGTACCTTGCACCCCTGGTGCAGAATAATGGCAATATACTCACTTAAAACTTTTATACATGTGAATGTGTAACTAGCTAATGGATGAAAAGTCCCTCTTTTCTATTAAAAAGAGCCTGCATTCATAATTCGATCAAATGAAATATTTAAATTCCAAATACACTTCTTTGCATTCATCATTCAAGTGTGTAAAAATATAATTTGCTTATATAGGTATGTTTAGGATTTACTCATATGCATCATATACATGATGGAAAAAATGAATAAACATATCTTATGTGATAATAAGTCATCCTATTTAATCTTAAGATGTCTTTCTTATTGAATAAGGTCATTTAGAGTGAACCTAAACTTAGGATTGATTAAAACATATAATAAGCCATTCATTAAAGAAAATTGATTAATTAACTTACTTTAGAAGTGACTTAAGATAGAAATGAAAGAGAGGTTCCTTGTCTTCCTTCTCTTTATAACACTTAGTTAAATGTAGATCATATGAAATAAAGGAAAACACTAAGTAAAAAATCTTCAAATTATTTAAATCACTTAAAGAGAAATCAACCCCTTTATAAATTAAATCCCTCACACTTAGTGGATTACAACTCTAAAGCCTAGTTAGGATATATCGCACAAGATTTAATGAACACACATTAGACTAAATCACTATTTATAGTTTTATGTTAGGGCGGTGTATGATTTGATGTATGCTTATTTTGTGATGTATTATTCTAGACTTGGATATTAGGGTGTATGTGCGTAGTATGGATGTTAGGCTGATATTAGCCTAATCATATCTTCTACAGGGGGTTGTGCTTAAGGGGCTGTCATAATAAAAAAATATAAATGCTTTTACTGTGCAGGTTGCTTAACCCCTAAGCATAATTTAAGTTAGGATAGTGGGGTTACTCATTTATTGTGGGGTCCTAAGTCCAAATTATTCATATATATTGGGTTGTATGAGTATTTAGCTTTGTTTTTTCTGTGTAGCTATTTACTTTTCTTAATGTAATTTTGCATTAGGATTAGGATGAGTGTTATGGGGGATTAGGATGAGCATTGGTTATAAGACCAAGTCTTATGTACCATGTGATGCCTTTGGAGAAAGCACATCTAAATCAAGCCAAAAGGAAGAAAGAAATGGAGCAAATCAAATAAAGAAATGGAAGATGATGAAATGAAGGAGGGAGCATGAAGACTTGAAGATCCCCCATAACACTTAACATTTTGTAATTTGTGATTATTCTTTTGTAATTTGGGTTGTATAAGGGTAGAGCTACTACTCACATTTCTTTTTGAGTTGTACGGCGGTATCCGACCACATCAACCTTTTATTCTTTTACGATAGCTTTATAAAATTATTTGATATTTTGTTTAGCTTGTTCATTAGAAAAAGCATGCCTTTTCATAGTTTATTTATGATTGATGGTTGTTATATGGCCTGGATGCGATTAGGTTCTTAGGATAAAAATAAATTTTCTATCCCATTAATAACTCATAACTAAACTTTTAAAATAACTCACAACCTCATATAAAAAACTTAAGGCATTAAATCAAGATAATAAAATATTTAGCAACCCTTTAGCTGGATGTTGTATGTTTAATATCATGGATAACCATCTTGTTTCACTCTTGCTAAGAGAGGGCTTCCATCTTTTCCATAGAAATGGGCTTAACCTTTGAGTGCATATGATGGAAGAAAACCTCTTTCCCTTTTGATTTGGCCCATAATCAACTTCTCATACATTTAGGCATACAAAATCCTATAGCTTGTGTCAAAATAAAGACTCCCAAATTAAATGAAATTTGATAAAAATTTGCATTAGATTTAAGTCATTATTCATACCCCTCATGCTCTAGTCTCTTAGGGAGTGGGTTTAAGAACTTAGTTTCTTTTTCTAAATAATAATAACTTGGACATCTTACAAAAAGCATATGACTTGCCTACATGGATTTAAAGCATATGAGGAGTTAACTGGCTGCCACTCCAGATGAAAATAAGTTCAGCAGTCGGTGATTTATTCTCTCTTATAGAGGTAAACCATATTCCCACTTTCACCTTAGATTTAGGTCATGCTTTGGCCCTCGTCAAAGCTCCATAGATTTAGGATCTGAGGTTGTTATTTTCCTTTGCGGGCTATAAGCATAAATCCTCACCTCTTAGGCATTTCCACAATCTTGTATTATGGAATTATAAGTCTTAGATTTCTAATAAAATTTCAAATCAAATAAATAAATCTCCTCAATTTCAAATATATAAAGCCCAACCATAGATAGATTGGAGTGCTCACTAGGTTTCCTACTATCATGAGCACTCCCTACCCATATCCTTTGGTTTCGATAATATCTCTCCCCTTTTGATCTATCCCACTTGATCTTCTAAAACATAACCAATTTATTGATAGTCATATCTTTGAATTCTTTGGAGACAACAATCACCTACTTTAATCGAGAGTATTCTTAAAGGATTCACTTTCCTTAAGATGTGATTAACTATGGATGCTTGCCTCTAGAGGAAACTTAACGAACCCAGTTTAAATAAATCTTGCTTTACTTTTCCATATAAAGTAGGGGAAAAATCTCTGGTATATTTGAAGACCCATCATGCCTTAGGAGTCCTTATTAGGTGATTAGGTCCATCATAGGATGGTGATTTCTATCTTTTGAGATAGTGCACTATTCTTTGATGTTATTTCCAATCAGTTCAATAAGTACACCCTCAGATCTACATGGTGTCCCCCCTCCCATACAAATGAATCAAAAATAAACACCACAAATTTTTTTGGAGACTCCACTGGGGATGGTTCCTCTCTCCATCTCTAGTAGATGATTATTGTCTCCAAGCATCGATCTTTGGACTTGCATTATGTGAGTCTATCTTCCTTCTATTGACACTTAGCTTATTTCATTCTTAAGCCAAGTTAGCCAACATCCTTTAGGTTTTAGGACCTCACTCCGTGTAAGTCTTGAAACCCCTATTGGGTTTCCTAATAGATGAAAACAAAATTTATCAATGAAGGGAGAGATAATAAAAATTTAGAACCTCCTTACCACTAGCTTGGTTTGGCAAGGTTCATCATAAATTTAAGAAAATAAATTCTTTCACAAAATAACCCTTTCCAAAAGCACCTTTTTTTTGAAATAGTTACCTTCATTCAACATACTTAAATTTGTTGAATGAAGATTCTATTTTCAAATCATAACATAAAATTGAAACTCCACTCAACATATTTCACATATGCTAGAGTGGAAGTTTCTCTCTTTTCAAAATTAAGAAATCACATACATGACATCAAAAACATATCATTAAAATCTATTTTGCATACTTAAGATTTGTTAAATAAATTTCACCTCTATTTTGGAATCTTATTTGACATGCCACAATTGTCAAACGAAGAATTCCCCTCTCTTTCCAAAAAAAAGAAGAAAGAGAGCATATCAAATACATTTGATTACCACTTAACATGTCAAAGTTGTTAAGTGAGAATCTCATTTTCATGTGCATTTGATTCCCACTTAACATGTCAAGGTTGTTAAGTGAGAATCTTATTTTCATGTCACATTTGATTCTCACTTAACATATCAGAATTGTTAAGTGAGGATATTATTTTCATGTCATATTTGGTTACACTTAACATATCAAAGTTGTTAAGTGAGAATCTCTCTTTCATATACATTTGATTCCCACTTAACATATTAAAATTGTTAAGTGAGAATCTCATTTTCATAACACATTTGACTTTCACTTAACATGTCTAACTTGTTAAGTGAGAGTCTCATTTTCATAAATCCATACTTGATTCCACTTAACCTATCAAATTTGTTAAGTGAGGATCTCATTTTCATGACATATTTGACTCCCCACTTAACACACCAAATTTGTTAAGTGAGGGTCTCATTTTCATGTCACATTTGACCTCCACTTAACATGTCAAAACATACATCAATTACATCTGACTTTCACTTAACATACCAAATTTGTTAAGTGAGAGTCTCATTTTCAATACACATTTGATCCCTACTTAACATACCAAATTTGTTAAGTAAGAATCCAATTTTTCAAATCAATCACACTTGGGATTTCACTTAACATACCAAATTTGTTAAGAGCCTATCAATCACATTTGGACTTTCACTTAACATACAAATTTGTTAAGTGAGAGTTCAATTTTCAAAGAAAAACAAAACACAAATCATACCACATTTGGACCTCCACTTAACATATCAAATTTGTTAAGTGGGAGACCCATTTTCAAACATATATCACATCACATTTGGGCTTTCACTTAATATACCAAATTTTTTAGTGAGAGTCCCACTTTCAAAAAAAAGTAAAATATATATCAATGACATTTGGGCTTTCACTTAACATACCAAATTTGTTAAGTGAGAGTCCTACTTTCAAAGAAAAGCAAAACATATATCAATCTTTGGCTTTTCATTTAAC
>CM038224.1:69034365-69111370 GCA_021442155.1 Cymbidium sinense | reverse complement strand
TCTTTTTGATTTAGTCCATGACCATTTCTAATTGCATCTCATTGTAGGCATAAATTGCATATCCAAGACCTTCAAAATATAATTGTGAGTCAAAAATTTTAAGGGAATAAAAACAATTGCATTAGTTATGTGTGTATCATACCCAACATTATCTTAGAGATAGTGAGTGAGTCTAAGATTTGAATTTCTTTTCTTAATTATAATAGCCTAGACATTTTGCATAACATAAAGACTGAACTCATGGATTTAAATTGCTTAAGTGGTGTTAGCTGGCAACTCTTCTAGGCGTGTAATAAGTTCAAAAGAGTCAGGGATAGGTTCATTTTCTTAAGCGAGAAAGAGGGCCAATAATTCTCATAAATTAAACTAAGTAGAACCTATGACTTATGTTAGAAGTACTTGTAGACTTAGGTTTTGAAGCATTTTTCTTGGAATAATTCTTCAACCACTAGGCTTTTTTATAGTCTTGTGTTGTTAAACTTTAAGTCTTAGATTTCTAATAAAATTTCAATTCAAACTTTATTAAATTTAATTTCAAAAATGTAAAGCCTAATGATAGGATAGTTTAAATGCCTATTGGGCATCTTAGTATCTATAGAAATTTCCTACTTAATCCTATTTGGCCTTTGAAAAGAACTCTTCCCATTTGAAATGTTCCCTGTTGAATTTCTAAATTAAACATTCTTTTAATAAAAGTTTTAAAATTCATATAAATAAAAGTCTATTTCTTTAATCAAGAGTGTTCTCAGGAAGAATGACCTTCTTTTTAAGATGTAATTAACTATAGAGGCTTGCTCTTATAGAGAACAATGAACTAGGCATAAAATATAACTTGTCTTACTTTTTCATGTAGTTCAAGAGAAAAATCTCTCAAACACTAAAAGACCCATTAACCTTAAGAGCCCTTATTAAGTAATCAAATTCTAGAGGATAACATGGTTATCTTTTGAGATAATATGTTCATTCCTTAAATAATGTATTCAATTACCTAAATAAATTTAGAAATCTATGTTATGTCATAAATGTGATGTGATTACATATGGATGCAACACATATCTTATTACGACATTGGTTATATGATCTAAATGTGATTCATTATGAGTAATAAAACACATATAACTCTAAACATAATGAAAATACCATAAAATTATTTTCTCTAAAGCCAATAAATAAATAGGTATCTACTCCACCACATAAGCATAGTTCAAAGATTCAACCAAAGCCAAGTTAGATGAGGAGTGCAAAACTTCAATTGATAATGATATCAACCCCAACAACTAAGGAGAATACTTCTAATTTGGTCTTTGAGAGTCTTATTACTTCACCTTTAGCTTTAAGCATCAAAATAAAAAAAAAGTAGGGTTTAACACCATATTTAGAGAGTTTAATGTCTACATCATATTTCAATAATAGTATTTTTAGAGAAACAAATAAAATATCATATTTTATTAAAATAGTTTATAATTTTAACTCAAAGAAACCCATTGACATTACTAGTATTTCTACACATAAAATTTTAAATTATATATTTACATTTGCATATGATTTTTAGGGTATTCATCATAATGATAAATAATAATTAAAAGTCATTAATATTAACGTTAAATATACTGAAATCAAGAGCAAAAGTAAAACTTTTAAAGAGTTTAAAGTAATATTCATCTCATAATTAAAACCCATCCTAAGGCATATCCATCTACTCAATTTAGGAAATTGCTAGATATGACATATGTGCCATTGGAGATTATTAATAAAATTGGCACAAATGAATATATTCTTAAATTGCTAAAAGAGATGATTATTAGTCCAAATTTTGACGTGGAAGATTTAATATCATTTAAAAGAGTTAATTAACATCCAAATATGCATGATGATTCTCTTGTAGGAAAATAAAATCACCATTTGAAGGTGCTAACCCAAATTTTTTTTTTTCTGAGGTGGGTCATATTATTACAGAAAAGGTAGATTAGAGTGAAGATCACAGATTCTTAATGAGGTAGAGAGATAAGAGACTAATATAAGACACCTAATTAACTACAAAGAATTTGAAGAAGCTATCACCTAAGCTTACAACTGATTACTTAGGCTTCAACTCTTTAGAAAAGACTTCTTTTTATCCCAGGAGAAATGGTGTAACATTATGAGCACTAGAAAATCTAATCATAACACTAAAGTAAAAAAAAATTGAATATTAAGTTTGATGTCCCATTACAAGAAGAAGGAATGCTTTGGAGGAGAATATGACTTAAAGATATTGAATATTTTAGCCTTTTTCATTCTATATCAATTATATGTTATGCTTCATTTCTTATAAATAACTTATGTAATTCTTATAATTTTCTGACATGCTTATGTAATTTTTATATAGTTTTTGTGTCATATATTAATAAAGGAGAAGTTTATTGAGAATTATAATTAATAGATAAAAAAATTTAATTAATTTGCCAATGGGGTAAGTTGCTAAGTGTGGAGGGAGTGATTACTCTCTTGTCACCACCTTCACTTTCTCCCAACTTCTCTCTCCACTTATAATTTGAATGGGTGTTGTATTAAACCTTTGTATGTTGTGAAATAAAGTTTGGTTGTAATTTTGAATCAAAATTAAAAAGAATTCTTTATGGTTATGGTTCGGTGGCTAGCTAATAAAGAAGGGAGGGTTTGGTGATCTTGCCTACAAAGTTACTTTGGCGAGTTGCTTCTTTTTTGTGTTGATGTTTTCTATGAAATTTCAATTGTTGTATGTTGCTGATGATCCTTTCTACATCAAAAAATTATGCTCTATAATTTCTCTTCATTAAAAAGAAAAATTCTAAGTTCTTAGAGTTGTTGGCCAAGTCTAGGTTTGAGAAGACCAAATATGGTTGTTGCTCAATAAAATTAATGAATTCCCCATAATTATAATTGAAACTTTTATAATTGATTTTTGGTTTTAGTTGGTGTTTAATCCCAATGTTTTAATCAACCCTAAGTGTCATTTCAACTAGTTGATTAGACAATTTTTCTGGTGACTAGTCCTAGGAGAAATTTGCAAAAAATACTTACGTCCCATGAAAATTCATTGAACTTTTAAAGATAACACTTAGACTTCCCTATCTACAAATTGCATTTGATTTCATGTTATTTGGAGTAATGTATTGGTAGTTATAACTGCTTGAAGTTGATGTCTATAATTGAGTATGCTTCTTATCTTGTGTAAGCTATCCATAAATGTAGGTTTAACTTGAATACCACTCTAAACTAAACCCTACCAAGATCTTTCTTACTCTCCTAGTCATCTTAAGAGAGCCCCCATCCACCAGTTAGGTCACCCTAATTGTTTCCCCACACCATTGATGCAAAAGAAAATTAATAAGTTCAAAAATATCAAAGATGAACTCTTAAGACATCAAATACACCATTTCCAAGAACCTTTCCAAGCTTTTCACTCCCCTTAGTGTCCTCTTTCCAATGCTCTCCATCAAACCTAAGCTTTATTATCAAGAATAATGTGGTTTATGTTTAGTTCACCTATGATGATCAATATGGTGGATTGAAGATTTCTTAAAATGATTAGGAAATTGAAGAAGGATGTGGTTAGATTAATACTTGAGTGGAGTTTGTGAGCTCATTTGTGGTCAGCCAGCATAAAGCATATCACAACCTAGAATCTTGTACACCAACTTCTCAAATTTACTACTCCATAAATTGAATTTTAAATACATAAAATAAGAAAAAAAATATAGTAGATAATTTTTAGTTTTAATCTATGAAGTTTCATAAAGTTTAAACATATAATCTTGAATTTTCCCCAAGACTAGCTGATGAAACTCCTTAGCTAACAAGCTATTTGGTGTCTTTAGACTATTAGAACTTGCTCTTACAATGGAGGTAAATCCAATAAAATTAGTTGTAAATTAAATTTTAGAGTGTTTAATATATTCTTGGAATTTTTTAAACATTGTTGAGGAGCTTAAACTTACCAGATCCTTAATGGAACTAAACTAAGTCATATTTGACTTAGTTTTTGCTGAGCCCTTCCAAGTGGGAATTCAACACACTCTTTTGGGAAAATTGGAAATGGATCAACTTACTAAGATTGAGGACAACAATGAGGAAGCACCACAGTAAAGAATACAAAAAAAATCACAACATAAAATTAAATCACTCACCCAAGTGACCTAGGCTTGAAGGATCACCAAATCACTTTAATGGTTGGCCAATAACTAAGCACCCAACATGTAGGATTTATTCCAAATTTGTTGCATTAAAAAGTCACTGAAGTCTTTATTAGTAGCATTAAAAAACTTTTAAATAATACATACCAATTCAAATGGAAAAGAGTGAGAGGTTGGGGGTTATTGACCACCTCCTCCCTCCAAGTTGCACTAAGCCCTCCTTTTAAAATTAATTAGAACTAAATAATTATAAACTAGTTGATTATACTTTTGATAATTTACTCCTCTCCACATCACATGACATAAATTATAAAAGACTTATACATAATTGTAACATGTAAACAAAAAAAAAATAAGATTAACTAAAATTTCTAATTTTTTCAACCTTCATTCCTCTCTAATGATTTCCTCTAAAATTTTCTTTAATTTTTCTTGCTTGAACTCTATGATTAGACCTCCTTGTGCGACACTACAACTTAGTAGGTTACACTAAACCTCAATGTATTTGTTGCGCATAAATAAAACAAAATAAATGATTACATTATGAACATTCCATACATACTAAATAAATAATTATTTTTGCCGTTACACAAGACTAGGTATACTATATAAAATTTAAATTATGGACAAGGGATAATATCTCGTATCATATTAATAATAGTCAATGCTATTCATAACATTAAGTGTAACAATTCTAGAATTATTTATCGCACATATACTATGCAAATCAAGTGCTATTGCTAAGCATATCATATTATATCATGTGACATTTTTTCTATACCAATCATAGTAAGTTTGGTATAGTATCACATCATATCATATTAGTATCAAAATTGAAATGACATAGAATATAAAAGTCATTACCCTAGCTCATCAAAGGAATAATAGAAAATCCACTTAAATTTAGTACTTGGTGTTCAATCCTCATGGGAATGATATTATAATATTACCTTATTACCTAACATTACCATACATTCTTACATATATGGTTTATGACATATTGGATCAAGTTTTTGGCACCATTGTCTGGGATTGCAATGCAAATATTGATACCTAGTTGATTTATGTTACTTTGGACACTTTTTATTTATATTTTCTCAAATTCATTTGTTTTCTTTCCTTTTATCTACTCTATTTTTAAGTTGATCATTGTGCATGCTCAGGTCTAGTGGGGAACCTTTTCTACCTAAAATCTTGAGATTGAGAGAACCTTTTAAAGAGCCTAAGGCCTGGAAGATAAGTAGACCCGATCAAAGTAGAAGCAATAGCTATTATACATGATCAAGGAGGCATGGAAATAAGGGCAAAGACACTGTGAGACTATGCACTTCCCTCTATGCATAACATCCCCAAGCCATTATTAAGCCAGTAGTGTAGGCTAACAACTTTAAAATTAAGCGTGCCACTCTCTATATGATTCAAAGCTCCCAATGTAAGGACTTTGCTACTAAAGATCCAAATGCTCATATCACACAATTTTTGGAGATCTACATCACCATCAAGTATAATGGAGTATCAGATGATGCCATCATACTAAGACTTTATCCATTCTCATTGAGAGATAGGACCAACAGTTAGCTCACTCAATGACTCTATCATTAGTTGGGATGATCTACCACATAAGTTCTTATTCAAGAACTTCTCACTTGCTAATAAAACAAATATGTGAATAAAGATCTCAAATTTTGAGGAGGTGAAAGGCAAGACACTGTATGATGCATGAGATATGTTCAAGGATCTCCTAAGAAGATTCTCACATCACAACTTACACTAGTGAATACAAGTTCAGACCTTCTATAACTAATTGACGAGGTTGACAAGGACATTGATTGATGATACATTTAGAGACACATTCACGAGCAAGACTTAGAAAGGAATACATGATTTTGTATAAAATATGGCATTGAATAACTACTAACTAATCAACTAAAATATTTATGCTTATGAAGCCTATAGCTACAATATAAGAGACAAGTTTTATTATAATCCTCTGCACTTAGGTTGCTTTGTTAAGCTTATCACTCTCACAACTCTTAAAATACATGCACACATTTTTCATTGTGATCATAGTTAAGGGGGTCACAATAACATTGAATTTTAGACCAACAACCCCTTTCATAATCAAATTTAGAGCATGTGATTTTCATAAGAAACCATCAAATCAACAAAAATCCCTACTTTAATGAGTATACTCTAAGGTTGAGGAGCCACCCTAATGTCTCTTGGAAGATTGATTAAGTAAGGCAATTTCCAGGTGGTTACCAACAACCATATAATTTTCATTAACAAGAAGGATACTATCCACTAGCCTTTACAATTAGGTCCACATTTACAAAGTATAGAAGAATGATCACTAAAGAAGGACTTAGTAGAATTGACTACCACCACCACTCTATTAATGGTTTGTATATATGCCACACTTTAGAGGCATTAGGCCTCAATCTAGATATTAGAGATAATCATTAAGAACTTGAGTTTTAGATTAGCCAAATTTCACAATAGTTATCTAGCCATCTGTCAGGAGCACTCCCAATAAATTCTAAGATGAACCCTAATGAGCATATCAAGGTTGGTTTATTGAGGAGTGTGAGATAGTTTGAGGATCATGTGGGTCAAGTGTGGCCCATGTAAACAAACCAAAGAAAGATGCTATAGGCCAAGAGAGGCCCAATGAATATGAGAACAAAGCATAGTAAGGGGGAAGTGAGAAGCTTAAAGACTTATGAAGTCAAAGCTATTTCCAAACAACTTGCTACCGAATGTTTACATCTTCCTTACCCAGAAGAGTTTCAGAAGAAGAAGTTAGATTAGCAATTTTTAAAACTTTTTATAGGTATTACATAAACTTTACGTAAAAATTTCTTTTATTGATGCTTCAGTACAAATGCCCAGCTATGTGGCATTCATAAAAGAAATCTTTGGCAAGAAGAGTAGATTAGAAGATTATGAGATAATAACTCTAACTGAAGATTACACCACCATATTGAACAAGAAGCTATGCATGAAGATAAAAGATTCAGGTAGCTTCATCATACAGTGTGTCCTTAGAGCTAGCATAAACCTAATGTCACTTTCAGTTTTTAAGAGGTTAGGCTAGGCTAAGACAATCCCACCATAGTTTCTCTATTTCTCATCAATAGTTTTATAGCACAACTTGAACCATGGAGAATGTGTTGGTAAATATCAGTAAGTTTATTTTATCTACTAATTTTTGAATACATAACTTGGATGTAGATGAGCCTTGGTACCCAATCATTTTGGGAGAACTTTTCTTAGATATAGGGCAAGATCAAATTGATATTGAGGAGGGATAGTTACAGCTCATAGTAGAGAATGAGACATAGATCTTCAAAGTGTATGAAGATCATAATGAATTGCTTAAAAAATAAAGTTGTATTGCCTTAACTATAAGGAAGAACAATTTGAGCGAAGCACTAAAGAAGAATAAAGTAGCTTAATTGAAAAATGGAAGTTGAACTAATAAAAAAGAAGAAAAAGATGCCATGCAAGGCCTCTAAAAGAAGAAAAGAAAGGTCATCTAAAAGTGCTCAAGTTAAAATCATGTAAGTATGGATGACAATATCAACTTTAAAGAAGCACTTGAAGGAAACAACAACAAAATTGTTGTGATTGGAGAAAAACTTGTTGCTTGACAACACGTGTAAATTAGAAAAATAGGAATTAACCTTAAATTGATTATTTATTGGGAGGCAACTTAATTTTTTATTTGTCTTTTGTTTCATTTACTTTTCCATTCTCTATTTTAAAGTTTTTGCTTTTATTTATTCTTAAAAAAATTTTAAAAAAATTGTGATTGGCTCCTAGGTGCTAAACCTAACACCTATGTGTTGACCTTATTGCCTCAACTTGAAGACCCAGCCATAATAAATTATTACTTAACATCTAAGCACTGACACTAGCATGTGCTTGATTCCTTATGTGTTTAGCTATTTTCTGCCTAACAACTAAGCACTAGACCTAGTGCCTAAATGCAGACCTACTTTTGATGATATTTTGGCATTGACATTTTGTGTAAGAGAGGCAACACAATTTAATGTGATTCGTAAAGCTGGGCTAGGACATAAAATAATTATGATTCTAATGCACAACAAGCCAAGGAAATAAATATAAGATTTTAAATCATGTTGAAACCCACACGCTTCTTAAGAGAAATTATAAATAGGGAGGAACGGTAGGGTCGTCAAACCATTTCCAACCTCTTCATCCTCCCGACAACTCTCCCTCCTCCTTCTCCTCTTGTCTTAGAAGCTATGAGTAGCAAGAAGACAATAAAAAGAGCAAAGAGTGCCTTCTATTCCATCACACCTTCTATATCCTATGATACATGGAGGTTCTACTCAAATGTTGTCCATAAAGGTTTAAAAAGATTATTACCTCCAACCCTTACACCCCAGGATGAGTCTTTGATGCACTTGATAGTCACATTAAGCAAAACATTATCATGAGAAGATGCAGATATTTGCAAAAAAAAAAAAGCTAGGCTCTACCTTCGTTCTACTAGTTAGAGAGTTCAACGCCAACATCCTAGAACATGTCGATAACAAATTCTTCGTTCAAGGTAAACACATGCCCTTCAATAAAAAAATTAGATAAATGATTTGTATTGATTGATTGATATTTTAGATGACATGTACTCTAATATCTTGGAAAATGGCTAAACTATGATGAGATTATTCAGTTTATGACACCGAAAACTCATAGAAAAGGAGTGATAGAAATATTATGAACTTTTCTACCTTACGCTGTTGAATCAAAGGCTTTGTATATTTTCATTTCAGCCAAGTTATTGCCTAATGGCCACTTAAACAATGTTACTAAAGAGAGGCCATACTAAGTTTTATAAATTAGCACAACATGATAATTGATATTGGTGTGCTTATTTTCTCCAACATATTCATATGATGAGATCCATACTAGCACAGGTTTTTGTTGCACTTCTCTTATACATGGGTTATGCTTATAGATGGGAGTACCAATGCGTGCATTAGAGGAGGGGTCTATGCCTATGACCTACAGATTACATATGATATCTTATGGAAGATAGCATCAGCTCAACCTTGTGCAGGAAGAGAAGCCCCAAGTATATATGGCCCCATAATATTTGGAACCAATGAGATATTAAAAAAATAGTTATTTCTCTATAAATAAATGTGGAGTCTTGAAAACTAAAATTGATGCTAATTTGTTGTTGGTTTAATTACATGTGGAAAATATTAGATTTCAGTTACATGTAGCATAATTAACTATACTAGCTGTAGTATTAATGGTCATGTTTGTGTGTAAATATTTACAATGTATATAAAAATAAATTAAGCTAAGTAGGGACTTAATAGTGGACACACATTAGAACTCATAATATAAATTAAATTTTTTATTGAATGGTTGCATACATGAACAATTCAAGTAGCAATGGATTAGCACTCATTGGTGTCCCTAGCATAAAAATAAGAGTTGTAAATCTGCTCCCAAAACATGAAGAGAAAAAAAAGTGAATCCACATTTACAAAAGCAAAAATGAAAGCTTATGCTTGTAGAATTAAATATTTCTTCATAACAAAGACTTTATATTTATTTTGTCATTTGTGCAAATTTTATTTAAGTGTATATACACCACACAACTAAATTTTCAAGGCATGGATGTGATTATAGACTATCTAGTTGATAAATTGTTTACATAGTGATAAAAATAATTTTATAGAATTTGCATAAGTCTACAACAAACATGCATCAATAAGCTAAAACACTAAACAAGTTAATATGTAGCATGTGGTTTAATATAATACTATAAATAGTTGTTAAATCAAGAACATTATACAGTTAGTTGAGATTAATATAAAACATATTTCAAATGAATAAATAACATATTTTCTTAACCTAACACCATCTAAGCTAAGATTTTAGCTTCCTATAATTGTATTATTATCTTATTGATTATGCCTTTGGGTTTGATTGAGGATGAGCAAAAGTTTAAGCAAGAGGGAGCTTGATTGTCATAAAATTTACATGATTTTTCTACTTGACTATGAATTTGTCGCATGTATTTACTTGTTTTAAGAATTTCACTATACTAATTATTTTAAATTTGAAGTTTTGTAGGTCCACAATGAAGAAGGAAAATTCATCATTAATGTGCAAAATCATGTGGAGAAATATTCACAGTAATTTGAGGCTTAATTGATGTTTATAGCTAAACCAAACACCGAACAATAGAAACTTGATAGAGAAGTCAATTCCTAGGCATCAACCCCTGCCGCCTAGGAATTAGAACTAGATTCTTGGTGAAGTCCAAGATAGAGAGCATAGTGCCTAACAGGGCGCAATCTTGATTCCTAGGCTCTACTCAAAAAATTTCAATGACATATAAAGAGCACGTCGCATAAGCACTAACCTAACAACTACTACAAATGGCCCAAGATCTTTATGAATTTCTTTTCTTTCTAAAAAGAATTGATGCAACCTTATTTAAGAAAATCATTAAGAAAAATTTGGAATTTCTTTAACCATATTTTTACGAATTTTCTTAGGACTTTGAGAAGTCTAAAAGAAGAGTTTTGTGGTAGCTTTTTCAAGCTTTTGGAGAGGCAATTAAAGAGATATAATGGGAAAGGAGATTAGTGAGGAGGAAGATATTCTTGGCATGCTTTGCTTGAGTTTTATCTTTCTTTGTCCCTTCTATTCATTGTAATCATGTTCATATATCAAGCTCTTATGTTTTCCTTTTGTTACCATGAAATAAACTGCCCCTTTTTAAGAGTTGGGTATAGCCATGTTATATTTGTGCTTGCTTTGATTTTAATAAAAGTTTGGAGTTTTATTTATTTTATTTACATATATTTTATTCATTGATTTATTTTCTATTAAATTGATTGACCATCATTTTCAATAGATTAATAGGCCCATTTGAAACCAAGAGGTGAAAAGTTGACTCATTGTGGATTGAATACCATAGTGATGAGTCATAGGTTAGAGATAAAAATGATGAATCCTTGCAGTACATTTTGAGACCCAAAAAATTATTAACTAATTTTTCTTTTATTAAATTTATCACTAAGAGATAGGTAAGCAATGTAAAAAAAATGAGGACCTTAGGTGGAGAGAAAGGTATAGGCTGCTTGATTTGTCTTTGGTAAAAATCAAATTCTACTTTGTTAAAATCTTAATGTCATAAATCAATATTGGTGAAACATAATCTCAAGGTTTAATCATTCTGAGATTACCCCACAAATTATTATTATTAGTTAATTAAAATTTTCAATAGTATTCAGGGTAGTTGTAGTTTTTTCTTTAGCACCCTTTCATTATCCAAATAATAAAAATGGACCTAATTTTAGTACTTGGTGTTCAATCACAAAGGAAATGATAATCTACTCTTATTTTACTACTTGACATGATTGTGTCCTTTTACACATATGATTTACCCCCACACTAGATTAATTTATACTATTCAACTTTAGATTATGCCTAAAAAATAAAAATACTTGTGAGAATTCAATATTATCACATAAAAATTTATAGAATAATTAGAATAATAATATATTGAATGTTATATAGTGAATGTTTTGAAAATGTTGAGATATTTTAATTTTATTTCCTTTCATAAGTTCTAACCAAATTAAAAAAGAAATCATAAAAGAGTAGAATCATCAAAAAATAGAAGTCGGATAGTAATAGCTTCCTTTAATTTCTTTTCTACCCCATTACTTGGGAATGAAGAAATGGGCTTAGTGGAAACGAATGAAGAGATTTTCTAAAAATATAATAATTTTGATATTTTTTTTATAATTTTATATTTAAATTTTATATAA
The DNA here is from genome assembly GCA_021442155.1 of Cymbidium sinense. Classification (NCBI taxonomy): domain Eukaryota; kingdom Viridiplantae; phylum Streptophyta; class Magnoliopsida; order Asparagales; family Orchidaceae; genus Cymbidium; species Cymbidium sinense. Next base: position 69,099,390 of record CM038224.1, on the reverse strand, counting down.
CTATGTTAATTTCATTTAATTCATGGTTCTAAAAATTTTAAGGAAATAGTGATAATATATTACATCATATTTAAAATGCATGGTAAAAATTGCTTACAAATTAGGCTCATAATAAAATCATAAAAATTATTTAAAGGCTATAGGTTAAATCTCAGTTTCATATTTTTAAGAATATTTTGTAGCTATTTCTTAGCAACTCAATTATACGTACTATAAAGACTTGAATAAATAAATTAAAACACATTTTATAAAAATATTTATAAATATTTTATGTAATTAATCACTCAAGAGAATTGTGTTGACTCTTAAATATACCTAAACTTTGGGTATTACAATTAGTCTCATGATGAAGATAGATTCTACACTATAAAGGTATGAAGTGTTCATTCAAAGATAAAATAATAATAATAATAAATAAAGAAAGATAAAAGAATAGCAATAAGTAATATTAATGTCCAATTGAGACAACCATCACATTAGCTTTACGCTCTTCTAAGTAATACAAAGGTGAACCCATAGGAGCATGTCAAAGTTATCATATTGTATAATGGTAAGTAGATAGAAGAGTTAATGAAGCTAAGATGGAGAAAGAAGAAGCAGAGGAGGTACAACTAGGGTGGCTAGTGGTTAAACTTTTAAATGAAGACCAAAATATAATTTTGAATTACTTTAGCATAGTGATATAAGTTTTAGATGGGTTAATTTTTGAGTTGAGTTAAGATTTTTACTATAAATATGGTTATCCAACCTTAGTTTTCTTCCCAACATGAGAGAGGTTCACTTAATTCAAAACAAGGGAGTGAGCAATAGGATTAATTTTAGGATTTGAAATAAAATGCATTTGTTTAAAATATCAAAATCCTCAAAAGACTCTAAGGATTTTCCCCCAAGAATGGTCTGATTAAGTCTCTTATCTAATTAACCACTTATATGAAGAGGCTATTATTTTGGGTAATGGAGTTTAGCTTGGGAAAACTTGTAAAAACATTTATGAATGATATAGAAGTTTCTTAGGGATGATTTTATAGTTTGTAAATATATTAGTAAGAGGTTAAGGCCACCTAATGCTATGAGAAACTAAATTAGGTCTAATTAGGCTAAAGCTTGGTCGACTACCTCAGTATAGTTTTAGTGGGATTATTGTGATAATTTTGATGAGTAAAATTTTTTTTAAGTAGTGGGCATGGAGTGACTAAGGCACTAAGAGAGGGGAGGGATAAATTAGGTATTTTAAAGAATTTTATAACATTTGCTCCTTAACTTTAAGTTAGACAATTTTTTTTTCAAATAGATATGATTATTTTTAATACCGCAGAGCCATAGCATAAAAATATAAGTAAAAAAAAGACAACACACAAGTTATTTTTATGTGACTTAGCTAAACTGTAAAAGAGCATATGTCCTAAGTTTAGCCACCCCAGCTATGAGTTCACTTTGTTGAAAGGAAATTACAACACTATACTCTCTTATAAGAGGTAAGTGCAATGCAACAATAATGTGTACTCTACTACAATTGGTCGAGTACAACCATAACAATAAATTTTAAATAAAAAATTATAAATACTTTATGATTTTGATAATATTAATTTTAAACATATAGCAACTAGCCACATATATGGTACAACACTTTATTATTATTATTCTTATAAAAAAGCTTAAATTCAAAAATTTTAAAAATTCAATCAAACTATCAAACATAATCTTGCAAAAATATTTTTTAAATGTATTAATTAAAAGTAATGAATTAGCAATTTAAGTATCAAAAGTAACCAAGAACAACACACTTAAAAATTTCAATATTTAAGCAAATTAAATTCGGCCCAACAAAATAATATTTTTGGAAATGGAATTGAAGTATTTCTGGAAAGAAAAATTGAATAATGCACATATTAAAACATATGGATATTTATGTATGAATATATGACCAATAATCTTCAATTAAAATGCATTAAAATAAAAATATAATGAGAAATAAATATCCATACATCTCCCAAAAAATATTATTAATTTCAATTTTAAGATAATTTAAATTTAATCTATTATATATATATATATATATATATATATATATATATATATATATATATATATATATATATATATATATATATCATCAAATTAATAAAATTTCATGTGTAAAGATCAAAAGAGTATCATAATAAAATTTTCTTCCTCCATCTAAATTGATAGTAAATATTTTAAATATATCATCAAATTAATAAAAAAAACCAAGAGGATGTTGATTACTTGATTTTCTAAAAGAATTAGACTCGTTTTAATTAATTACACTTGAGGACACCTTCAAGAAAACTCTCGAGAAGTAGAAATATATTTTTATTCTAACTTTATTTTCTAAATTTCTAAGGAGGATTTGTGATTTAATTGTTATTATCTTAATAGAAAAATTTTATATATTGAACTTCAATTCATAAGATAGAATGTGAATCATTGTAACCAAGTGAGATGACATCTCAATATATAGAAATCATATATGATAATAATCATTGAATCACCAAAGACTCAACAAAGAGTATGATGGGATCAAGAGATAAGTGGATAAAGAAAAGAGGTTAAGGGAAAAGTAGAAACAACTTTAGTTTAGATTTTATGGACATGTCAATAAAAGATGTTAAGTTTAAGGTCATTTAACTTAAGAAGGTAATCGACTTAAACCAATCATGAGATGCACTATCAACAACTAGGAGATAGATAATTTCGAAAGATTGGTTAAAAAGTTGCATGACTTACAATATTTACATAAGTAGGGAACTGCTTAGAAATGAGACAACTTAGTTATGTGCAATCAGAACTACTTGACTTTGGACTTATAATCTAATCTGGATTAGGTTGTCATTTCTTAGCATATTAAGACTCCCTAAGCATACTTAGAATCATGCATAATTAAGGCTTTATCTATGATATGTAATATAACTTATCTATCTTTAAATAAAGGCCTCTAATATATGTTTGAGAAAGTCTTATTATGATTGGGGACTTTGATCTCTATCTTATACCTCTTTCTAGAGAAATAAGTGAGTAAAGATAAATTAAAATATTCTTCTAGTAAGATCACTTATTTTTATTTTAAAATATTTGTTAATTGATTTTAAGATTGTTTATCATTTTAATTAAACATGATGTAAAATAATTTTTATTGAGTTAATGAAGTCAATTGATATAATTAACTCCATAAGTAATAGTGAATTTGAAATCAAATAAATCAAGTCAAGGAATATTATGATGGTGTAATGAATTACATGTCTCCTAATCTAATATATGAAACTAATTAAAAATATACAAGCATACTAATGTAGTACATTCTTATAATGATATTTTTTAATAGATTTGGTTCTAATAAAAATTAAATTAAATTATTAATTTGCATTCTTTTATTTGAAATTAAAAATTGAAATTATCTAATCAATGAATATTCAAATAAATTTTAATATTTATCACTAATAGTTTAATAATATTATTTTCATTATTATTATTATAGATCTCTTTATTAATTATTTTTAATCATATTTTACTTAAATAAATAAATTTTAAAATATTCAAAATTTCTAATATATTTATTCATGAAATAATTACAAAAATAAATATATCTTATTTTTAAAAATAATAAATATATTAAATAGTTTTTTAATAATTCAGTATAAGTTAGAAATAACATATTATATTTACTAGAAGCTTGATATCACCATGGGCCTATTAGGGGTAAAATGATAATTTTTACAAATTTGGATATTTCACATGAAAATTATAAAGAGTAGGCCTATGATCTAATAAAATGTTGAAAAAAATTCTTAAAGGTGTCTCTAATCATAAGAAATTCCTTATAATTTATTTAGAATTTTTTAATTATTAAATTTTTTAAAAATTAAAAATTGCAAATTTTTTAATTTTGAATTATGTTAATGGAATAAATGATCTTAATAAAATATAATAAATTTTATAGACATATAAAATGCATTATAAACATGTCTTGAAAATTTTAAAATTCCTAAATTTTATTTTAATTATTATAAGTTTAAATTATAATTAGTTTATTTAAAATAATTATAACTTTTATACTTAGATTAAAATAGCCTTGAGGTATTTATGGAATATTTAGTGAGTTATTTAATACCTTCCCAATATTTATGAGATTATTTACAATTTATTTAAAGCATTAATTAATTAAAATAAATAAAAACTATTTTTTAAAATTAATAAATGCATGAATATTTGGAAAATAATATTTTTCATATATTCATCATCTACAAAAATTTTTATTATAAAATTTTTAGCTAAGTTCATTTAATAGTTTATCCATAATGAAAATCTAAAAATCCTTAAGGAAAATATATGGTTTGTGCTAGCTTGTGGTCTAGCTCGATCTGAGTTGTTGAAATCTATTTACAATAGATTCAATAACTATAGGAGCATCTTTAACCTCTGACCAACTTAAGCAAGAAAATAAGTAAGGTGACTCAATGTGATTAAAGCTTAACCCATTTAAATTTCTCCCATTCCATGCCATCCCAAAAGAATTCATTCTCTATGAAGCTTAAGGGAGGTCAAGCCAATCGAATGCATGGCTTAGTGAACATTGTTATGACCTATGCTATAGTAAGACCAAAGGTGGGGGAGGAAAAGGTTCGAAATTGATATTTTACTAGAGCTTGAAATTTGGATTTGTTTGATTAGAGAAGGTTCAATAGCTAAAATATAGGAAAACTCTCATTATAATTAGTTTGTGGTACACTAGATCATTATATAAGAAAAATAAGTAGCCCATATACTAAAGACTCATTACATACATGGCAAACATAAAAAAATATAGGCGTCGACCACTCAGATACAGACTCACCCTTAGAAGACAAGTATTCAGGGAAGAATATACGACTCAAGAATAGCACCCTCCAGCAATAAGGAAGACTGACCGCTCACAAAATCAAGCTACCAAATGCCCACGACAAAGCTCATCACTCACTAATGAGCACTTGCCTTCAGTCAAGGGCAACAATTAGTAGGTCTAATAATCTTTGACAAGCCTTGATTGACTATGGTGGTTAAGCTTACCTAAGGGTGTGGGTGAATAGAAAATAGCTCAAGCTTTTTCTCTTAGATTAGAGAAGGATAAATTGAACTCTATTTATAATGGGAGGAGTTGTGCTAATTAATGGCCATTTAGCCAAGATTTTCCATGATTTAACCATGGTTAAATTATGGTTAGGTTACTTTATGTTAGGTGCAGCTCTTAAACTCTTAATGGTAATTAAGGAGTAGGATTTGAGTGTTTAGGCAAAGTTGAAATGGCTAATTCCCATTAACCATCATTTAAGATGACAAACTTTCCACTTTTATTCACGTTAAGCTAATTATTAGCTTAGCTAATTTTGTAGAGAGACTACTAGCATTGTGGATAATCATCCAAAAAATATTTTGACCACCCTCCCATTTCATCTTATTTGGCCCATTGGGTAAATTTGACTCATTTGAAGTGGTCAAATCAACTTTGATTGAATAAGATAATTTTTCTTAAGATCCATAACTAAAATTACTTTTAAGAGTTTGAAATGATTCAATCATTTGATATATATATATATATATATATATATATATATATATATATATATATATATATATATATATGTATGTATATAATTTTATCATAAATATGTATATTCTAATATGGGACTAAGGGATCATGTTAGCCTATTTGGTCAAATTGATATCTTAGAGTGGTCAAATCAATATGAGTTAAACTAATTATTTATCAATAATATCTTTACCTACAATCATGCTAAAAAAATTGATTAGATATTATGGTTAGTTTGGTTCAATTAACCATCAAATAAGGATATGGGCCTTAATGGTCATAAACATCTTATTTAGTTAATTGGACTTGAGCTATGAGGTAATTTGTCTTTATGAGGCTTGGACCATGCTTAGGATACTTAAAGGAGTTCACGTGCATAATTGGGCCAATAAATTTGATGGCTAATATCAATTTAGTCAATTTGGCCTAATTATAGTGTTGCAAATGAACCGAGTGTTCAACAAACTATTCGTGACTCAGCTCAATTAGAGTTTGTTTATGTTTGTTCGATTAACTAATCGAATGAGTTTGAACATTTATGTAACTACTTGATTGTTAAATGAACAAGCTTGAATAATTTGTTATTCAATTCATTTATGTTCATGAACAATATCATTTAAAGCTCGTGAACAAGCTCATTAAAAAGCTTAATTATAGCTTGATTTAGGCTTGTTTGTAAACAATATCATTTAAAATTTTATTTTTAGGCTTAATAAACTTTAATTGATACATCTTGTATATATTTATCAATAAGCTCCTTGTAAACAAGCTTGATTAAGGCTCAATTAAAGCTCATTTATTTCATTAAATGAGCTGCTCGTTAACAGGCTTGTTAAGCTCAATTTGAACCGAGCTTGCGAACAAACTCGAGCCAAGCTTGAATAATATTTTTTAAATGAGCACAAGCTTGAACACCACTCTAAAAACTCGAATTGACCTTGACTCGAGCTAGAACTCGATAATGATAAACGAGTTTGAACTCGAACAAGCACACACTCGGCTTAGCTCGATTCATTTAGGTCAAATAGGTAGACTTAGATGCAAATGACTCTATTAATACATCAAATATTCACATTAAAATAATTTTAGCATATGAACTCATTTATTGACTAATAAAAAAATAATACATTAACACTAATCTTTAATGTAAAATTAATGATAGGGATAATTATGAAAAAAAATTAGAAGAGATCATGAGATCATAACAAAGACTCATGGAAGACATGTAAAAGATTTTTTAGATAAAATTATGTAAATTTTTAAAAGATATTATAGAGTGCAAGCAGCTTAGCTTAGTGATTAAGAGTTTTGACTTTAATCAAAAAAGTTTTGAATTTAAGTCCTTGTATATATATTATGTGTGTGAGTTTGTGATTAAATTCATCAAAAAAAAAATTATAGATCATATATTGAATAATAAAAAAAAATCAAATTTCACTTTCAAAGTAATATTAAAGCAATTTTAACGCTAGTAGGCGTGGGAATCGTGGTAGGCACTCAAACGGTAACCTACAGTTATAATTAATCCAAAAATAACAGTGAACCGGTGACTTGCCGCAGCAGCTGATGCTTGACTGGTGATGCCTACGCAACTGGGAAACGACACTCGACAAATCGACTTGATCCTGATATCAGTATATGCATAAAATGGCGAACAAGATTGCTTTGAATCCTCGTATCGAAGGAAGATGCCAGGCGGAGTTTAGAGATCCTTGTACATCTGAATCCGAGAAGTACAATGGATCTATCTTCCTTCCTCTTCTTGCTCTACCTCTCGCTTCTATTTATTTCTCCAAATCCAATCACGGGAAGCTCCCTGACCGCCGGAGAAGTCAGCGTCCTATCTTCGAGCTCGCGGTGGATCGTAGACCAGAGTGGGCGTCGTGTTAAGTTGGCTTGCGCGAACTGGGCTGCTCATTTGGAGCCAGTGGTGGCTGAGGGGCTTAGTAAGCAGCCAGTGGACGACATCGCCGGGGCTGTTCGGTCCATGGGGTTCAACTGCGTGCGGCTCACTTGGCCTCTACCTCGCCACCAGAGCTTCTATTGCCTCTCTCACCGTCGATGAATCCCTCAGCCAGCTCGGCCTCGTCGACTCGGCCGAAGGCGTCGCCGTCAACAATCCCCAGATCCTGAACCTAACCCTCATCGAGGCGTTCAAGGTGAGTCCTAATTTCCCTAACACAGGTCGATTCCCGCATGCGAGATTTGAGGTTTTTACCTTTCATTTTAAACCAAACGGGGATGTACTGTCGTTATCTGCTTGGACAATTCCACTGTTTTGTCAAGAAATTTTGTGTATGTGCAAAGTAAATTTATAAGATAACGAAGGTTAGTGGAATAGAAGGCGTTTTAAGACCGGATAAAATCTAACAGTCCAAATCATAAGTTATTTTAGACATCTTATATGCGAGTTCCTTATATATGAATGCAGAGGCTCTAATTGGATTGGTTTGACCAAATCAAAATTTAGACATTGCTGGTTATAATTACTACGTGTCATTTGGTTGGATTGATGTATGATTTCATCCTTGATCCGTTTATATCACTAATCAAGCTTAATATTAAGTAGGTCAAAAACAAACAAATAGAAAATGTACACTCAAATATCATATAGATCAATTCGACCCAGCACAGTGTTTGATATTAGTCAGGTTAGCGAGAAGGTTTAACCTGTTGAACTTGCCCAGAGCACATCAATGTGTAATATTGGCTGGAATCATATTGAACTCGATAGGGTAGCGATGAACTGGTAGAGTTCCTCTCAAAATCTCCAACCTTATTATGTACTCGCTAAGTTTGCTTTGAACTCGCTGAACTCATCGTCAATTCGCTGATTAAAGTTTCACCATATTCTGCCTAAAAATGATTGAACTTCATTTCTCAAGTATTCAAGCAACTCCCTTTAGTTCTTTGGGATAATTCGCTTCATGCTATAAAGTTATTCACTTAATCTATTTCTCATAGAGTTGTGATCAATTGAACAATTTATATGTACTTTTTATGTATTTTTTTCTCTGCACAAATTATGGATTTTACGAGACTTAAGGGAACATTTTATAAGATGGTGGTAAGACCTGCAATGATTTATGATGCAGAATATTGGCCAATAAAAGAGAAGCATAAGATTAAGTTAGGTATTGCAGAGATGAGAATGCTTAGGTGGATGAGTGGCTTTACTCTTAGAGATAAAATGCTAAATGAGTATATTTTGAAAAAGTTTGAGTAGCTCCAATGGCGATAAGATTAGAAATTTAGATAGTTTGGCCACATAAAGCGTCGGCTTAGGAGAGTAGATTTATTAGAATTGCCTTATGTTAAGAAAGGTAGAGGTAGACCTAAAAAGACTTGGTTAAGATGTATTTAAAATGACCTTAGTTTATTAGAATTAAATTAGAATTTGACACATAATAGGACACAATGGAGAAGAAGGATTCATGTAGCCGACCCCACATAGTGGGATAAAGGCTTGTTGTTGTTGTTGTTGTTGTTGTTGTTGAATTATGGATTTTACAACAGACAATTTGAAAGCATTGCTATGTACTTTTTCTATTTGTTCAACTAAAATGAAATCTTTCTAGTTTTGCCAAATCTGAACAAGTTTAAAAACTGAGGGGTAAGGTGAGATTTTGACACATTGAATCGTCTAATAAAATCCCATAGCTCCTTATTCTAGATTTTCTTTCTCTATCTGATTGTTTTTATTTTTTTTATTTATTTTATATTTCCTGTTGTCAACAAGGTTTTGGTGTCCTCTATAGATAAATTTTGATCCAGCAGAAAGTCTCTTTATACATTCTAGCATTACTAAACTAATTTAGGAAGTAGACAGATTCTAAGAAAGAATTAAATCAAAAGTTGGAATCTAATAATGAAATTGACTATAAAATTAGATAAAAAATTTAAGAATTACTAATTTAAAGGATTCTATGAATCCATGATGTCAAAGTTTAATCGAATGCTTAGGTCCTAGAATGCTCTCAAGTGAGCTTCATTATTAAGAATAGTCTTTATGTATATGTTTCCTTAAGATTCTTGACAATGAGGCAAATGCCTTGCCTTGATTTAAGGGATGAGTGTTAATACTAATGTTGAAGATGGCTTAGTTTTTTTAATGCCATTAGCTTGACAAACAATAATAAAGGTGCATCAAGAGTTGCATATGCAAGCACATTCCCTTGAAAAAGAAGATGGTCAAATGTAGGTGCAATAACTACCATAGTTCCGAAGTTATAAATCTTGAAGTTGAAGAAATGAGTCTTAAAAATCAAGAGAAGAGAGACTAGTTGCTCGGATGATTATGACAATTATTTCTTTTTTAGTTCCCTACTGTCCTTTGGTGTGCTTCGGTGTTGGGCTGCCTTGACCTTGAGTGTGTTAGACAACAAATCTAAGAATATTCATGATATTTTATGAGTGTTTCCTTAACGATGTGATGAACCAAAGCATATCACAATATACAGCACAACAAAATTTTCAAATTTCCAACCAGCACTTTAATCTATTCAACAGGAAGTGGTCTCCACTCAGTCGCCACAACATCATGGTAATATTGGACAACCAGATAAGCACTCCTGGTTGGTGCTGTAGCAATTTTGATGGGAATGGCTTCTTTGGCGATGAATACTTTGATCCAGATGACTGGATCGAAAGCCTGAAAATAATGGCAGCAACCTTCAACTCCTCAAGCAATGTTGTCGGCATGAGCCTGAGGAATGAACTTAGAGGACCGAGGCAAAATGTCACCGATTGGTACAGGTATTCATCCCAACTATATCTAAAGACAAATCAAACCAGTAAAATATTTGCTCTCCTAAATACTTTTGCTGCTAATTTATGTGACTAAGGTACATGCAAATGGGAGCAGAAGCAGTGCACTCTATGAATCCCACTGTTCTCGTCATACTCTCAGGCTTAGATTATGATAAAACCCTCACCTTTCTATACGACAAGCAAGTGGAGTTGACATTCAAAGGCAAGCTTGTTTTCGAATTGCATTGGTATGGTTTCTCAGATGGTGGAGACTGGGAGAATGGAAACATCAATGTAGTTTGTGCTTATATATCAAAGAGTATGTTGGTCAATGGAGGTTTTCTATTAGAGCAGGGTTGGCCCTTGTTTCTATCCGAGTTTGGAGTGGACATAAGGGGTAACAGTCAAAGCGATAATCGTTTCCTGAGTTGCTTCCTGAGTGTGGCAGCTGAACTTGACCTAGATTGGGCCATCTGGGCGTTACAGGGAAGCTACTATATCAGAGAAGGCCAGCCAAATTTTGATGAGACCTATGGTGTGCTAAGTTGGGATTGGAACAAGCCAAGGAACCCAAACTTTATACAGAGAATTTCAGCAATACAATATCCTTTTCAAGGCATGCGAATCTTTTTTTTCTTCTTCTTTTTAGCCGTCTGTTTTACTTAATTTTAGCCATCTGTTTTGCTTAATTTCTTTTCCTGAAATAGATAATAAAATTGATTTTTGATTCAGGCCCAGGCCTCTCCAATAGTTCGCCATACAATGTGATATTCCATCCATTGACAGGGCTCTGCGTCCTGCAGAACAAATTGAATGGGAAGCCAGTTCTTGGTTCTTGTGCTGAGTATGAGGCCTGGAACTACACATCAGGACATAACCTTGTACTCAAGGATTCAGGACTCTGTTTGTATGCTGAGGCTGAGGACAATAAGGTGAAATTTGGCACCAAATGTGAAAGTTCCAGTTCAAAGTGGGAGCTTATAACGGATTCACAGATGCTCCTTTCAACAAAAACAGGTGATAATGGCAGCATCGTATGCCTGGACATCAGCCTGGATAACACCATTATCACTTCCTCATGCAAGTGCCTTGTTGAGGAAGGGCCATGCAGTGCTGAAAGCCAGTGGTTCAAAATTGTTTACAGCAACAGAGAAGGAAGCTCATCCTTTTCAAATTTGCGTTCGGTTTAGCCGAGGGAGCTTTTATTCTTTGTAGGTTGTAAATTTTCTTATTGTTCAGCGCTTCCTTGATTAGTAAAATGTGAAGCTGTTTCTCGGACTGGGTCCGAGACCTCGCCTTGGTCTATGGGAGTTATGGGAATGGCATATATGTAAATATTGTGATAATTTTTATTTTACTGAGAATTGTTTGAATATGTACGTTGTATATGTAAATATAAATTAAAACTTTTGTCAAGAACTTAATGAATCTAATATAATAAAAAAGAAGATCAAATTTATTATAGATGAAAATTACTTATGAAGCATGATTACCACATAATATATGAAATTTTTTTGAATAAATTAAAATTATAAAAATATAAAATGCTTAATTAAAAAGCATTTGTGATATTAAATGTAAGTTTATTGTTTTTAATTATGCGAGGAATAATATAAATAGTCAAATTAAATAGATATAATAAAGTAAATTTAATGCATATTGTTAATCTCATAAGTCTTCATGTAACATTTTAAGTTATGATGATCATAAACATTTTTGGTGAAATAGTTATTTTACTTATTAGCAGGTTGTAATATGTTTTTAATGCATGAATTATAAATAAGTAGTTCAATTAAGATTGATTGAAAGAGCACGAACAATGAATATTTTCAAGTGATAAATAAGGAATGGTTGATATCAGAAGATTTGAATCCTAAATTTGTGCCATTATATTATTTTTATATTTATTTTTAATCTTCATATATTTGTCTAGAAATAATGATGATCAGAGTCAAGCCTAAATGTTATATACCCATGAGTCAGATGTGCTTATAAAATCAATAAATTTTCTTTATTTGATGATAAAAACGAATATTTATATAAAAATGTAAAATAATAAAACATCAAAATTGTTCACCTTCACTAGAAGCATAGAAAAAAAATTATTTTTAAATTCACTTTAAGTTGATGCATCTATTCAACATCACATAATTTACTCAAACATAATAAGTCTCACCCTTTTGACATAATGGTGCATAAATTTTCAAATGAAATTTACAAAGAATATTTGTCATATTATCTCAATAGATAAAGATATTTTTTTATGAATTCGGCTCAAATGATCAATACTAATTTGATTGAAAAAATATATATAATTGAGTGTTAGATAAGGAATTGTGTAACATCTTAAAAGATAGAAATATAAATCTTTTATAAACTATGAGAAATAGTTAAGATCTAGAAAAATTGGGTTTTTTTGTATACATAGGTTTTCCCCTATATAATATTAAAAAAAAAATTGAATAAGGTGTATTTCACATTAAGAAGAAAATTTACTTCAAGGGTAATCTCATATGATTAATTATATTTTAAAAGATATTGCCTCTTAAAAAAACTCTTAAATAAAGCAGTGGCATACATTATTTTTAATGATTTTATGGATTTATATCAAAGATTTGATCTTGAAATTTTCAAAGAGTTTGGCTCAAGTTGAAGAAGCGAACAAGTTTATGATCGTTGGATATTTGAGAAGCTCAGAAATACAAAAACCAATCCTATATGTCTAAATGCTAAATACTCACCGCATGTATGACAAGCAAAGGAAGAAAGTCAGAAAAAAAGAGCATGGGCGTCGACCATATTAACAAAGACTATCCCACAGAAAGTGAGTATCCAAGGAAAAATGGTCGGCCCTGGATGACTCAAGTTCAATAATTCCCCTAACAGGCAGAACAACCATCCATAAATCAAGCCCTAAAGCTCATCACTTGCCAATGTGCACTTGCCTTAAAGCAAGTACCTATTTGTACTCGATCTTTTACCTTCATCGTCTTCTGTACTATTCCTCCCCCAAAATATTATAAAAAGGGGGGAGAGGCCTCTTTAGGGGTTAGGTTTTGGTTAGAGGAAATTTTAGCCCAAGACCCTCTCCCTTCAAAATTTATTCTTTTTTTTAGAACAATTGAATCCTCTTATCTTGTATAAATATTACTTAAGAGATAATAAAATAGGATCTTCCTTTAGCATTTTCTCTATCATTTGCTATACCACTCTTCATTAACACTGCTTTCCAAGTATCTCCAGAGGTTCTACTTTATCTCACAGACATTGATCTAACAAAGCCTACATTAAACTTTAATATTTTGATGATATTGATTTTATATTGATGTTGCAAAATTTAATTAGAATTTAAGAATTATTTTTTATTAAATAATATTATGAAAAATTTTATAAAATTTGACTTATAATGTCATAACTAAGGACATTAGATTTTAATCTTAGATCAAGGGCAAGATTTACCACTAGGGTAAGACTTTAAACTTAAATTTAATACAATAATTATGAAGGCATTTATAACCTAAAATTTCACATAAGACTAAGCAAGACTAATGCACTATCATACTTTAAGCTTTAATATTTTGATGAGATTTGATTTATGTTGAAGCTATAAAATTTAATTAAAATTTAAAAATTTTATTTTCATGAAATTAGACTTATAATGTCATAACTAAGGACATTAGATTTTAATCTTAGATTAAGGGCAAGATTTACCACTAGGGTAAAACTTTAACCTTAAATTTAATGCAATAATTATGAAGGCATTTATAACCTAAAATTTCACATAAGACTAAGCAAGACTAATGCACTATCATACATTAAGTTTTAATATTTTGATGAGATTTGATTTATGTTGAAGCTACAAAATTTAATTAAAATTTAAGAATTTTATTTTTATTAAATTAATATTTGAAAAACTTCTAAGAAATAAGGCTGATAATGTCACAATTAAGTACATTAACTTTGAATCTTATATATAAGGTGAGACTTACTGTTAGAGTTAAACTTTAAACTTAAATTTAATGCAATAATCACGAAGGCACTTATAACTTAAAATATAACATAAAATTAAGCAAGACTAATACACTTATCATATAGTTTTGTTTGAAAAATACTAAAAAATGTATTTTAAAATTTATGATGCTCTGTCAATAGTAATATAAGACAAGTTATTTTGAATATATAAATTTGATCTTAAAACTTAATCACTAAAGCTAAGTAGCCCTCATGTAGAATGCATTTTGAATATTATTTAGTATTTCATGATTTTATATTCATGTATTTAGGATCCTTTATATTATAACTATGAGGGGGAACGAGGTGTTGTAATTTTATATTCTTGGATCTTTATGTCAAAATGTTATATTTTAGCTTATATATAGGGTGATATTTCTAAAAAAAAATTATTATGAATGATTGGTTGTAGATATAATAATGATGGTAGGTATTATAATGATCATAAATATAGTAATGATGGCTTTATGCAAAAATAATAGTGATAGATAAATTTTAGTGGTAGGTTTGAATTTTTTTGTTAGATTTATGTATTTTGGTCTTTCACTTATTCTTATAAATAAGATATTTCTAGCAATGTCATCCACTTAATTATTGAATACAAAATTACTTCATAAATTTTCTATGTTTTTTGTGTTCTCTTCCAACCATGTAAGTGATTTGTTAGGGGTATTAATTCTTATTATTAGGACTGAAATCTGACTTGTTTATTGAACGGGTTGAAACCTTAATTTGAGACTGAACCACTTTCAACTCAATTGACTTGAATTTGGTATAGCTCATTCAAACATAAATTTTATGTTAAATTTAAGTCAGATTAGGTCTTCATATCAAATTTGGGTCAAATTCGATTTGTTGGTGAACTCTATTTTGGCCATCCATCTTGAATATGCATGCTTACATTCTTTAAGTTATATTAAAACTTTTTTTGCACAAAATTTGCATGATTATTACTAAAAGAATTCAACAAAAATTGAAGATTTATAACAAGTACAAATTTACTATTAATTTACATAAAAATTAATTAATAAGGTATATATTTTTAATAAAAGTAAGACTTGAATATTTTATTATAAAATTAATTCAAATTTGGAATATTTGAAAAGTTAGATGAAATGAGATTGTTAGGAAGACTAGTATTCATGCATATAAACTTGAACTCTATATAAATACTAGAATTCTACCATTCAATGTGAAAGTTAAATTTGTATCATAAAAATATTTTCAATGATTAGTTACTTGTAATTTTTTTATTGACATGTTGGTAGTGCTTATGGATACATCTTTATCACTAATTTCACTAACTTTGTTGTTTGGATAATTAAGATCTTCTATGAAATGAAGATCCCTTGAATATTTAATGTAGAGATTTTATCCCTATTATGGATCATGGATGAGATGGAGCAATTGTAACTTATCATTTCTCTAGTATGCTTGGACTTTATTCAGTAGTAATGAATTCTATGAAACTATGGAGAATGGTGTAGGATGCATTTTGAAACTTTTTTTTTTTTACTATTTTATGAATTTTTATATATTTAGTCTTTGTAAATTAACAAAAATTCTATCACAGGAAACTATATATGTAGATGAGAACAGAGTCAATTCTGAAGCATTGACAAATCATTTAGGGGAGTTTGGTTGCTTGAAAAAGAAATACAGTGTAAAGTGAATGTAATATATTTGAATTACTTTAGGTTGTCTAGTTGAAAACTCTACAAAGACATGAGTTTATTTATTTTCTTCTATTTGGTAGAATAAATATAATGTAAAATATTGTTATGGTTATGGTGGCGGTGATAGTGGTTGGGTTAGAGTGAGGTTGGTGGTGGCAATAACGATAGTGGATTTTATTATTGGCGATTTGAAATTCATCCAAAATTAGATAAATTCTAAATACACCAAAATTCATCTTTCTAAGATATTCTGAATGCATCACATTACTTTGAAATTTTACTTTGTACCATGCCAAATACACAAAAAGTTATATCCCCTGTATTTACTTTACACTCACAAGTAATCAAATCAAATAGCCCCTAGAGTTGGCCAATACTATATTTATGTGGCTTGATTTTGTTGTTTTTCTATTGGGCCTATTGAGTTTGCCTTGTACATGCGGAGGTTGGCTGTTGATGTTTATGTTTGTGATTCTACTGAGGTCAGGTCTGTCATATTTAACCGTGCGATAGTGTACATATCTTTCTTACTTGGGATTATACGTTTGCAGCCCTTCATCGATTACTGTAGTTAAGCATTTTTATGTCTAATTTCAATAGTCAGATGAGTTAATTATTTCTTTAACTAAACTTTAGGTCAAGTTTTAATTTTCTGCAAGTAATGGTTTAGTTATAGTTTATGTGGCTTAATTACAAGGTAAATTCTCGGCCCGTTAGAAGCAGTGCACTTAAGCCTATGCTTTATAGGGCCAGCACACACATTACTAGAGAGTTAGACTCATGAGACTTTTTGATTGAATGCTTAGAATACTAATTGAAGAGATTTCCTTCATTCTTCATAAAGAAATAATAAATTGAATTAAATCACTCACTTTGGCAGTGACGATAATAGATGGAAGAAAAGAGAAAAAAAAAAATCAAAATAATCTCCAGTATATTATGTACGTTTCTAATGTAAATACAACTATTCGTTTGAGTTATTACAAATTTTTTTATTTTTATTTTTATTTTTATTTTATCTTATTTATATTTGATTAAATAAAATATATTAAATATATGATCTTATTTTTATATGATGATTGTGATAGTCACCAACCGTTGCAGTGACAATAACAGCTCATAATGAGAGACGTCAATGGTACCTGGCAATGGGAGGTGAGAAGGGTTGCCTATAGTAATAGTTGTTTTTAAAAATACATAAAACACTAAAGTTTTTTAATAAAAATAATATGATTTATTTATAAAAATTAAAAATATATAAATAAATATTTTTAAAAATAATATAAAAAAATAAAAAATAAAAATAAATTTTATCTCAAACAAGTCCTTAGTTTTATTAACTTCCCTTTAAATTTCCAGTATCCAAACAGATCACTAAGACTTCCAAGTTTGTTCCCTCCTAATAGAAGACAGTCATTTTCACAAAAGATGAGAAGTTGAAGCAAAGGAATGTCAAGTGCCCTTTGGAGCTGGCGGCTTAGCAGTGCACAACAATAATAAGATAATCTCTAAACTGAATGGGAAAGAAAGTTTCAATTATATTAATTTAAGTTTATCAAATTGGCTAACAAATTATGCTTATGTATATTCCAGTTTATGATAACAGAAGACAAACCACATAAAACAAAATGAGGTTGAGTATTTGAGATGAGAAATACATGAAAAATGATCTCTAAAAGAGCCATAACAACATTTACTCAAAGGAAAAAAGTTTCAGTGAGAATTTTCAATTGCCATCAATAAACACATTAGTATATTTATCCAACATGAATGCAAGAATCCAACATGCCCCCTCAGCTTTATATTTGATTGAGCGCTTCACAAGCAAACTCTTAAAAGAAAATTGAATGAGCTTAATGTCTGTATATCCAAAATATGCCAATGACCAAAGTGAACTCGTCATACACTATGGTAGGCTCATCGGGAACCTATGTGGACCTAACTAGGATCAGTTGCCTAGCCAAATGATGATTCCTCCAATTGAGGTCTCGAACTATAGTGATTTTACAGATAAGTCAACATCCCATCTGAAGATTTACAACATCATCTATCTAGTCCAATCTAATCTCTGTTCATACATAATAATAAAAAAAAATTTAGGGCCCATTTGGGATGCACTATTTGAAGCATTGTGAAGTTCGAAGAAGATGGTAAAGTTTGTTGCTAAAGTGATTCTTTGAAAACTCAGTGTGATATGTTTGTGCGAGAAGACTAAAATATCCTTATGGTGAATCAAAAGAAACAAAATGAAGAGAAATAAGAAAACTAATACTCATATATAAAGTCAACTAAATTACGTAGAGATTATACATGACTTAATAAATAATACTACTTTATAAATAACAGTAATATTAAAATTATAAGCACAACAATAAGTGCGATCAAAATATTAAGCTTGTTATCTTGTTAATCAAATCTTTTAAATTTTTTTTCTCCAATACTACCCTCCAAGCATGATCACTGTTTGAAGTATCACCCTCGTTCGTCAACTCACTGAAATAGTTGCAATCATCTTCTATTCTATTTCTTGGACACCTGAAAAATCTTCTCCCATTATTTTTCTTCATACGAAGGCATAACATTGCAAACCATAAATAAATAGCACAGACAGAGATCCTTGAACTCATAGAGATAAATTTGTGCATAAAATTTTAATATGAGGACGGGTGACATTATAAAATAAATTAAAAATAATAATTAAGCAGCTATTTATAAAAAAAATATGAGATAAGATTTGAAACAATAAAGATAACTTAAAGGGGAAAAAGGTAACTCTCCAAAACTTAATATATTTTTTTCCACAAAATGATATAAATTTTATTATCATAAATAAAAGATACACAATCCTTAAAGGGGAAAATTCTCAAAGCTAATGCTCCTAAGAGCTACAATAATCCTAATGAATAAATTCCGCTACTTAATACAAAAAATAGAAAAAAGAAAAAAAAAACTTTCTTATCAACAATAGCACTAGTCCCCTTATGAGAAAAGAACAAAACCACTGCAATGCTCCATCTTGTAAAAATACTTACAAGAAGCTCAAAAGAAAATAAGCAAGTGAAGAGACATTAAGCGAAAATAAGAAGGAAGACTCACTCAAAATATCCCAAGGAGTAACACTATGTGAGCCCAACTTCAAAAAGAAGGATTACAATTACATAAAATGTTACCAGCTCTAAAGATAGAAAGAAAAACATCAATAGGGGAATTAAGTAGGGGATCAGCTTTCTTATCAACAATATCCACCAACATAGCCAAAACACATACCAGTGATAATCAGCCACCAACACAGCCAAACAGATACAAACCACCATCAGCATTTAGATAAGCAACAAGCTCATAATTAAAATAAGAAAGCGACTAGACGAGTAAACCAACAAGAAAAAAAAAACAACAGTAAAGAGAAAGCCACAAATAGAAACAATAGGGTAATCACCCAGCCAATAGGAA
Source organism: Cymbidium sinense (assembly GCA_021442155.1). NCBI lineage: Eukaryota > Viridiplantae > Streptophyta > Magnoliopsida > Asparagales > Orchidaceae > Cymbidium > Cymbidium sinense. The sequence goes on along the minus strand of CM038224.1, from coordinate 69,079,920 downwards.
AACAAAGAAGCACTAGAAATCGGATAAAAAGAACAACAGCACAATCACCTAGTAACCGAGAAATACAATATAACACTAGCTCAGATTAGATCACAAACAAGAATAATAAGCCAACCATCCACCCAACAAGAAACAAAGAAGCACCAACCTAGATTAAGCCACAAACAAGAACAACATGCCAACCACCCACCCAACAGGAAACAAAGAAGCACCAGCCTAGATCAGGCCATAAACAAGAACAACAGGCCAACCACCCACCCAACAGGAAAAATAGAAGTAGTAGCCCAGATCAGACCATAAATAGGAATAATAAGCCAACCACCAAGACAACAGGAAAACAAGTAAGCACTAGCCCAAATCAGGCCACAAATAGGACCAATAGACCAACCACCCACCCAATAGGAAACAAAGAAGCATCATCTCAGATCAGGACACAAATAAGAAAAATAGGCCAATCACCCACCCAACAGGAAATAAAGAAGCACCAGCCACCCAACAGGAAACAAGGAAGCACTAGCCTAGATCAGGCAACAAACAGGAACAGCCGGCCAACCACCCAAACAACAGGAAAATAAGTAAGCACTAACCCAAATCAGGCCACAAACAGGACCAACAGGCCAACCACCCACCCAACTAGAAACAAAGAAGCACCAGCTCAAATCAGGCCACAAACAGGAACAACATGCCAACCACCAATACAACAGGAAAACAAGTAAGCACCAACCCAAATCAAGCCACAAACAGGACCAACAGGCCAACCACCTACCTACTAGGAATGGAAGAAGCACTAGCCCAAATCAGGCCACAAACAGAAATAATAGCACAATCACCCATCCAACCAAGAAACACAAGATAGCACCAGCCCAGATCAGGCCATAGATAAGAACAATAGGCCAACCACCCGCCCAATAGGAAAAATAGAAGCAATAGCCTATATCAAGCCACAAATAGGAATAATAGGTTAACCACCCATCCAACCAAGAAACACAAGATAGCACCAGCCTAGATCAGCCCACAAACAGGAACAACAAACCAACCACCCACCCAATAAAATAAAAATAGAAGCAGTAACCCAGATCAGGTCACAAATAGGAATAGCAGTCCAACCACACAGACAACAGGAAAACAAGTAAGCACCAGCCCAAATCAGACCACAATTTCATTCAAGTCTAGATGGAACTTAATAAAATAATTATGTTATATACTGATGCAACATCCATAAGCAATAGAAAAATACTAAGCACCTCAAAAGAACTACTAATAGTTCTAAACTAATTACACAATAGAGAAATAATAAGAAGCACTAGGAGATAGTTAGTTTAACACTAAACATTAACCAAAGTATTTGTAATTTTCTCTCGTAATAGTTTCATCTTCGCAACTCCTTCTCCATCATGAGGCTTTGATTCTATATTTTCATTATTGAGATCTAACATTAATTATGTTATTCAAAACTTATAATGGGGACATAAGATTGAACTTCATATATAATATTAAACATCATCTTGCGAAGGATGTCATCTGATGAAATTATGTAGAGCCATCATAGCTGCAACTATTTTAACATATTATTTGAAAGAATACATGGGCATATCACGTAGTATAACCCACTTTTTCTTCCAAACACCAAAAGCCCATTTAATGACTCTGCGTAGTGACGAGTGTCACTTATTAAACATCTCATTCTTCCCACAAATCACATTACTGCTCTTCTCAAAATATGGTATATGAATCCCTAATTACTATCTTAATGTAATTAAGTATAATTAATCATGTGAATAGTGGTTTAATCCATTAATTAAGGTAATTAAATATTATTTAAGTGAAGAGGAGGTTTATAGAATGGGTTTGGGATATTTTCCCTAAGTTATTCCCTAAACCCCATTCCTTCCTTAATCCAAACCTAATTAAGGGTTAATCCATTAATAATCTTCTTAATTAGCTTAATAAAATTTTCAAAATCAATCTAAACCTAATCAATCCTTTTTTGGGTAGATCCTTAAGTGTTTAAAAGCCTAAGGTAAATTTAAGGAAATTATTTCCAACCCACACATGTGGGATGGTTATGAAAGTACTTAATTAAACCCTTTAACTTAATTAATCACTAATTATGAGCCAATTGCATTAGGCCCTTTTATTTCTTAGAAGCATTGCTAATTTGAATTCCATGTGGTTGTATATCATATGTTGGCTCATAATTAATTGGTTAATTATGTTAAAGTGGTGTAGGTAAGGGGTAACTAATGAACTTAATTTACACATTTACCTAAATAAAACATAAAATTAATCTAATGGTTCTAAAAATGAAACTAAAATAACACACACATGTGGGAGATGGGTTAGGACCAGCGAACCATTTCACATTCCCTAAATCAAATCAAATCAAATTCAAACAAAAATAACAAGATCTCTTTAAACAATTTTGATTCACTTTAAATGATTTTATTCCATAGGATTGTCTTTAGGAATTAATTAGGGTGAATGAAGTTACATACTTACATCACTTTAATTCTTTTCAAGCATGCTAAATGTTGTGTGCCATATGAAGATCATGCATTCATATATTTTGAAAAATCAAATTAAAATGAAATGTTTCCTTTATGTCAAATTGCATGTTTTGGATAAAGTAAAAAAATATGAATGACTATTATCACTATTAAATCCAAAAGTATTTTTAAAAATCTATAAATCAAAGGTTATTAATGAAAGGAATGCTACTTATAATTACTTATAAGCTTGCATGTGATTATAACATAAGATGTGCATTATGTGACTTTTCCCTCTCTTCTCTTTTAACATAGTTTTGAATAGGATTTGCAAAGTGTATAGTTCATTTGATAAGAACACAACACTTGCTTAAATCTATTCCTATTCATTCCTATATTATCATATAAGAAGGATCTTCACATTTACCCATATCAAACAAATAAACATAAAAATCTTTTGCATGGCTCTTTTTCCATTCATTTCTTTTTGTACATACACATGTATTTAAGAAAAGTGGTATATTAGTCGATGACTGGTTTAAACTTTAAGTTCCTAAGAAAATCTTGTACCTTATACCCTTGGTATAGAAAATAATAGTGTTGTACTCATTTATGTTATTCATACATGTAAATGTGCATTTGATTAATGGATAAAAGAACCCTCTCTTTTCTACTTAACAAAATCATGCATCATGAAGCATCCAAATTTCCTTAAGCAACATCTCTTAGCATTCATCATCAAGGCATGCTAACATTTTCATTTGCATGTATAAATATGCTTAGGATCATTTCATATGCATGTTACACATGTTGGAAAAGATAAAAGATTTTGTTAAGTAAAAATAAAACACTTCTTGAACCACATACATCCAGAGATGTTTCATTAGGGTGATCGGGTACGACATTAAGGAATGATGTACTATCTCAAGAGATAGAAGTCACCATCCTACAATGCACCTAATCACCTAATGAGGACTCCTAAGGATAATGGGTCTTCGAATGTACCAGAGATTCTTCCCTTACTTTACATGGAAAAGTAAAGTAGGATTTATTTTAAACCAGGTTTACTAAGTTCCTTAGAGAGGCAATCCCTCATAGTTAATTACATCTTAAGAAATGAAGTTCCTTAAGAATACTCTCGATTAAAGTACATGATCATTGACTCCAAAGATTTCAAAGATAGAACTATCAACAAATTGGTTATTTTTGAAAGATCAAGTGGGATTGATCAAAAAGAGAGAGTTATTATCGAAACCAAAGGGAGATGAGTAGGGGATGTTCACGATGCTAGGAAACCTAGTGAGTATCCCAAACTATTCTAGGGTTTAGAAATCTAGGGTTTATAATTCCATAATACATGATCATGAAAATGGCTAAGGGGTGAGGATTTATGCTTGTAGCCCGCAAAGAGAAACAACAACCTCAGAACCTGAATCCAGGAAGCTTTGGCGAGAGCCAAAGCACGACCTAAATTTAAGGCAAAAATGGGTATATGGTTTATCTCTACGAGAGAGAATAAATAACCTGACTATTGGACTTACAATCACATGGGGGTGGTTACCAACTAACTTCTCCTACGATTTTCAATACATGTAAGCATGTCTTATGCTTTGCAAGATGGCTTGATTGTTGTTTATTTAGAAAGAGACTAAGTCCTTAAACACACTTCCTAAGAGACTAGATCATGTAAGGCATGAATAATGACATAATCTAATGAAAATTTTGTTAAGTTTTATTTTTATTTTTGGACAATTTATTTGACACAGGCTATGGGATTTCATATGCCTAATGCATGAGAAATTGGTTATGGGCCAAAATTAGCAAGAAGGAGGTGTGTTTCCACTATGGCTCTCAAATGTCAAGCCATGTTCTCTGGCAAAGGTGGAAGCCCTCCATTAGCAAGAGTGAAGCAAGATAATTTTATGCATGATGTGAGACATACAACATCCAGCTAAGGGGTTGCTAAATCTTTTATTATCTTGATTTATGTCTTAGGCTATAGGTGAGGTTATGAGTTATTAATTTTAATTTTGAATTGATTAATTAGATAGAAAATTTATTTTTTCTAAGAGCCTAATTGCATCCAGGCCATTCATGAATCAATGAAGAAACTAGAAAAATCATGTCATCTTAAGGCACAAGCTAAACAAACATCAAATAATTTTATAAAGTTAGTGCAAAAGAATAAGAGACTGATGTGGTCGGGTACCACCGCACAACCCGAAAAGAAAAGTGGGTTGCTGAGCTCTACCCTTATACAACCCGGATTATAAATGAATAATTACAATCAAAAAGGAATTCATGTTATGGTGTCTTCATTCTTCATTCTTCATTTCTTCATTTCTTTTTTTTCTTTCTTTCTTCTTTCTTCATTTGGACTTGGGATGTAGTTTGCTCCAAGGCTTCACATGATACATAAGATATAGTCTTATGACCAATGTTCATCGTAATTCCCCCATAACATTCATTCCAAATCTTAATTGCAAAAATTATATTAAAATGGGAAAGATAAATCTAACTGAACCTGTAAAATAGATATTAGCTAAACATACCACATAACATGAGCAATTATTTGAATAATTTGGACTTAGCACCCCACATTTGGGTAACCAAGTCCACCTGTCCTAATTTGGATTATGCTTAGGGGTATAATCAACCTACACAGCAGAAATATTTATATTTTTTTATTACAGAGCCCCTTAAGCACAATCCCCTACAGAAGACCTGATTAGACTAAAGTCATCCTATCATCCAGTCTATGCACAAACACCCTAACATCCAGTCTAAAATATTACATCATAAAATAAAATCAGGCATCAAACCATGCACCGCCCTAACATAGAGCTAGAAATGGTGACTTAGCCTAATGTGTGTGCCATTTAAGGCTTGTGTGGTATGTCTTAGCTAAGCTTTAAGGTTAGAATTTTCTAAGTGTGAAGGATTCAACTTAGAGGGAGGTTTCATTTAAGTGATTTAGATTATTTGTTAATTTTATTTGATGATTTGATTTGAATGAACCTACACTTAGTTTTTAAATATTGTAAAGAGAAGAAAAGAGAAGAGAACTTCTCTTTCATCCCTACCTTAAGAAATTTTTAAGGTAGATTCATTAGTGATTTTTTAGTGAATATTTTATTATGTGTTTTAATTAATCCTAAGTTAAGATTTTCTCTAAATAAACATATTCAATAAGAAAGGCATCTTAAGAATAATTAGGGTGAATTACTATCACATAACACATAACCATTTATTTCTTTTCAACATGTATATCATGCATATGAATAATCCTAAGCATATCTATATATGTAATGCAAATCTTAGCACACCTTAATGATGAATGCAAAGAGATATTATTTTAAAAAATTTAGATGTTCCACGAATGCATGTTTTTATTAAGTAGAAAAGAGAGACTCTTTTATCCATTAATCAAATGCATATTTACATGTATAAAAGATATAAGTAAGTATGGTGCCATTGCTTTCTACACCAGGGGTGTAAGGCACAAGTCCTACTTGGGGTAACTTAAAGCCTCACAATCCCAGGATGTCCAGACTAATATACCACTTTTATTAAATGCATGTGCATGTACAAAAAGAAGTAAATAGATGAAGAATCATGCAAAAGATTTTGTGTTGTTTGTTTGATTTGGTTGTATAATTTACATGTGTAATATGAGGATCCTTCTTAATTCATAACATGGGAGTGTACAGGAATAGATTTAAGCAAGTGTTATGTTCTTTTCAAATGAACTATACACTTTAAAAATCCTATTCAAATCCATATTAGGAGAAAAGAAGAAAATCACAAAACACATTTTATGCTATAATCACATGCAAGCTTATAAGTATTTATAAGTAGCATACCTTCATTTATAATCTTTGATTTATAAGTTTTGAAAATAATTTTTTGTTTAATAGTGATAATAGCCACTCATATTCTTACTTTAGCCAAAACATGCAATTTGACATAAAGGAAACATTTCATTTAATTGATTTTTTGAAAAGATATGAATGCATGATTTCATATGGCATACAATATTTAACATGCTTGAAAAGAAATAAAGTGATGTAAGCATATGACTTCATTCACCCTAATTAATTTCTAAAAATAATTCAATGAAATAAGATCATTTAAAGTGAATTAAAGTTTCTAAATGAGATTTTTACTTTTGGATTTGATTTGATATAGGAAATGTGAAAAGAGTTTGCTGGTCCTAACATATTTCCCCCATGTGTGAACTGATTTAGTTTAATTTTAGGATAATTAGATTGATTTTATATTTTGTTTAGGTTAAGGTGTGAATTAAATCCATTAATTATCCCTTACCTACTTCACTTTAATATAATTAAACAAGTTATTATGAGCCAACATATGATATGCAATCATATGAAATTTAAATTAGCAATGCACCTAAGAAATAAAGGGGCCTAATGCAATTTGCTCACAATTATTGATTAATTAAGCTAAAAGATTTTCATTAAGTACTTTCAAAACCTTCCCACACATGTGGGTTGGAAATGATTTCCTAAAAATTACCTTAGGCTTTTGAACACCTAAGGCTCTACCCAGCAAGAGATTCATTAATTCCAAGTTTTGAAAGTTTGATTAAGATAACTAAGTAGATCATTAATGGATTAATCCTAATTATTTTGTGATTAAGAAAGAAAGGGTGTTTAGGGAATAACTTAAGGAGAATATCCCAAACCTATTCCATAAACCTCTTACTTACTTAAACAATGTTTAATTATCTCAATTAAGGGATTAAGTCACTATTCACATGCTTAATTACTTTTAATTACATTAAGGGGATGATTAGGGACTCATTAATTGATTTTCATAATTAACTCATTAATAAATTCCAAGAAAATTAGGGGAGGCAGAAGTCATCCCACTAAATATGTCTGAAAATTTTAGAATTAATTAATATAGTAATTAAGGAGTAATTAGGTAATTTTCATTCTTAAACCCTAATTAAGAAAATTCACTGTTCAAAATCAATTAGAAATAATTTTATTAGATTCCCCTTTGAATTATCTTTAAAATGAACTTGAGTTTGTATTTTTTTTATTTTTTCTACATTTAGTTATGAATTTATGAAGTTTTTGTGATTATTAGGTAATTAAATAGCCTAATTAATTAACTAATCTGCGTTATGGACCGCACGCGCTCGCTTTCCATGTGGCATAGATTTTTATTTAAGTTATCACATCATGCCGCATCGGCGGTAACGCTCTTTCCCTCCGTCGATCATGGATCAAATGACAAGGATTAATTATGTGGTTCTAAAGGCTTTAAATTAGAGGATCTACTTATTTTAATCAGGGTCGTCCATCTAAAACATGCGAGATGGATGACCCATGATTCATCCTTGCCTAAGCTGTGGGAGACAAAGGTTATCCATCCACCATGGCTTGATCTGAGCTCACCTAAGCTCAGATTAGGCTGAGATTCACCCCACACCATCAAGAGGTGTAGGGAAGAACATCCAACGACTAGGATCTAAGGGGATTATAATTCCCTTCATAAAAGACCAAGCAATTTTCAATATCGATTTTGAGTCATACCCTGGAGGCTATCACCGCTTCCAACAGAGGTAGTCTAGTGAGACGAAGCTCTTTTGAAAGTTCCAAGACTTGATTTGAAGTGGATGTGTGGGTTGACCAAGCTCCCCTTTAATGACTTGCAACTTTGATCGAAATCCCCCGTCTTGTGGCTTGAAGACTTGGGGTTTACTTTGGGTGAGCTCGACTTGCTTCCTTGATGGTGATTGCAAAGTGAATTTAGGTTTGGTGGAGAATTGAGTAAGTTGGAAAATTCCCTCACCTCCCCAGTTTCAACTTTAAAGAAATTTGAGAAGGAAGAAATAGAATGAGCTTGGGAATGCTTGCCAAGGCTTGGAGAAGCTTGGTTTTAGTTCCTAGGGCTTAATCAAATTTAGAGAGTGTGCTTTGAGTTGGAATGAGGGGGAGTATATCTCCCCCTACTTGGATTGGACGGTTGAGAGCCATCTTTCTATTTGTGATCAATTGCTTGGATTGAATGGGTTGTTTAGGCTGTTAGGGATTTCATGTGCTTCGATTTTGGTAGAGGAGTGGAGGAGAGGAAGTGCACATGTGTTAGGTGAGTGTGAGAGGTGATCTAAGTGGAGAATTCCCATTGAAGGGGTCAGTTTGGCCTAGGGTTGGGTCATGGATAACCAAACCCATTGGGTCATGTTCACCACCCTCCTTAGTATCCATGTGGTCCACTAGGAAGATGCCAAGTGGCCATGAAGTAATTGGCTAAATTCAAAGTAAATTTGGCCATAGGTTACCCTTTGACCCAAGGATAAAATGGTCATTTGGTATTTATTTTGATTTGGGTAGATTTGAGAAGTTTAAAAAATAGGTTGGACCAGATTTTAATGAATTTGGAGTTGGTTTGAAATGATTTAGCTCAAGTTGACCCATTTAGGTCAAAATGGGTCAACTTGGGTCAAGTTGACTAATTGGTCAAATTGGGTCAAACCAAGGGTTAGGTCAAGTTCAAATGATCATTTGGAGCCTATGGGTATCATCGGTTTGGTTCAATTTGATTTATATTTAATTTATGTTCATTTAGGTCAAATGGGTCAAGTTAACCAATTTGACCTATTTGACCCAATTCAGTTAGGTCATGGGATGGTTTAGGCTTGGTTGATCATTTAAAATATTTTGTAAGCTTTAGTTTCAATCAATTTTAGTTTTATTTGATTTCAAGTTGATTTAACCTTTTAGGTCAAGTTGGGTTCATGGTCAATTAGGCTAGGTTGGGTCTAATTGGCCAATTGAGCCTTTGGTCAAGTTCAACAAGTGATTTAGAATGAATTTGACTCATTGGTTGTAATCAATTTGACTTAGATCAAGATTTGACCCATTTTGATATTTTAGGTCAACATGGGTCAACTTAGGTTAAGTGGCCAATTAGGTTAGATTTTGCTCAATTGATGACTTGGTCAAGTTCAATCATTATTTATGAGTTGATTTAGATCAATGGTTTCAATCAATTTAGCTTATAGTGAATTTTGGCTAATTTGAGTTTCATTTGGGCTAAGTGTTGATTTGGTCAAAGGCTAGGTTTGACTTAGTTAATTTGGGTGATTTATCATCCTATGATGATTCTAGCTCACAATGTGATGCTTAGGTGGGCTTAGTTCAATCTAATTTAGGCTGAATTCGAATTTGGCTCAAAAAGGTGCTTTATGTCACTTTGGTCAAGTGAGCCTAAGTGGGTCAATTGGCTTGATCAAGGCTTGACTCAAGTTTGGTTGAACCCACATATGGATGTATGATTGAAATATAAATCCAATTACAAGTGATTTGGAGTCAAATGTGTTTTGATTCATTTAACAATTTCAAGTTCAAAAAATGAACTTGGGTTTGATTTGGGTTAGTTTGATTTTGATTTGATGATTGAAGTTTATGTTTATATTTGGTTTGTGATTGAAGGAATGATTGTTTGAAGAGAAAATCCAAGGGTTTGGTTTGATTTGAGAATGATTTTAAGTTCAAGAATTTGACTTGAAAGTAAAGTTGGATAGTTGATTTGTTTGAGTTTTGAAATTAGTTTTGTTATTTGAATTTATATTTCATTTATATTTGTGAATATAAATGAGAATATAAATGGGTTATGAGAAAATCTTTTGAATTTGGAGTGATTTGAATTTGATTTTGAGCTAAGTCCATAAGATGAAATCAAAGGGCTTAGAAAGATTTTGGATTATGGATTTCAATCATTTGATTTGAGTTTGGGATGTGATTTATGATTTGAGAAAATCAATTGAATTGGAATTGATTTGAATTTGAAGTTTATTTGAATTTGAAGTTGGTTTGAATTTGAAGTTGATTTGAATTTGAAGTTGATTTGAATTTGCAGTTGATTTGAATTTGAAGTTGGTTTGAATTTGAAAGAAGGAAGTAAGGATTTGGTTCAAGCTATAAGGTAGGCAAGTTTTCCTAATACTCCTAAGGCATGACCTATTCTTATGGCTAGCTCCTCTAAGTCTCTAGGGTTAGATTAAGTGTTCACCTAATCACTAGAAGTGTCTTAAGACTAAGGAACTCTTAATGTCTAGAGGAGTCCTATGTCTAAGATGAAGAAGTTGAAATCTCACTCCAAAAGTGAGTTCAACACAAACCGATGGGCAGCCTTAGGTCAGCTTTGATTTATTGAGCTATCAATCGATCACCCTAGTGGTTCCTTGTGTAGAAAGTTATGAGTCCCCGTGCTTTCTTCCTGACATGACCATTGCACACTGAAAGGCACCCTTTTGGTTGATTTGTTCTACCCCACGGTCGGTAGACTATCCCTTTGGATTTATAAATCTAAGGTAGGTCTAGGCTGATATTAGCTCCTTCTTAGTAGATCCATCGTACACCGATAGGGTTCATTTCAAATTGAATTAATTATGACTATCTTTAAGTCGATGTGAGTCCATAGTGCCATTCGCTCAAATAGTCACCTTAGGTTGGGTTTGATTTGTTGTGTTATCAACCAATCACCCCAGTGGTTCTTGTGTAGAAGGATGTGAGTCCCCACACTTTCTTTCTGACTTGACCATTGCACACCGAAAGGTATCTTTTAGTTTGGATAGTCCAACCTGATGACTGGTAGACTATCCCTTTAGATTTAAAAATTTAAGTTAGGTCTAGGTTAATATTAGCCCCTTCGTAGTGGATCCATCGCACACCGACAAGTTCCATGTCATCAAATCTATCATCCTCTCTCTAGTGGAGTCCAAATCAAGTCAATCTTATCCCCAGTGGATTTGAGCTCACATCTCCAGGAGATGTGCCCTCAAAATCAAATTATATCCTCTCCCTAGTGGAGCACCAAATCATAAATCAATAAATCAAATCAATTTCTCCCTAGTGAGACATCAATCATTTTGACTTCCCCAGTGCAATCAATCGAACCCAATTTATACTTGCATTCCCCAGCGAGTGCACCCTTAAAAGAAATCTCATCAAACCCTTATTCCTAGTGGATAACTTGAACCTATTTTCCTAAAGGAAGGTTCACATGCTTGATCCCTTGGTGGATCTCTTCTTCCTCCCTTATGTCTTTGGCATGAGTAGAATTGCATTGCACTGGGATCGTGATTCCTTCTACACCTAAGGTTTAGGAGTAGATCATTTTTGTTAGTTCTTGCAATCCTTCGAACATTGTTGATCATCTCAATCAATACCAATACGTGTGGTGTGCCTTATCAGTCACACCACACCTCTTGGGTGCCCTTTGTTGGCCTCACTTTTGGAGTGAGCTCTCGGCTTCCTCATCTTAGGTCTAGGACTCTTATAGACACTAAGAGTTCCTTAATCTTAAGACACTTCTAGTGATTAGTGAACACTTAACCTAACCCCAGAGGAAGTTGCCTTGGGATTTAGGAAGACTTGCCTACCCTATAGCCTAAACCCAATCCTTGCTTTCTTCTTTCAAAACCAAACCTTAAATACAAATTCAAATTTCAAAATCAAATCCAACTATCCAATGATTGAAATTCATCACTAAATTCAAACTCCAAATCCCTTCCTAAGCCCTTTTGATTTTATCTTATGGACTTAACTTAACTAAATCCAAATCAACCCCAACCCAATTGAGTTTCTCAATTATCAAATCAAATCCCAAATCAAATTCCAAATCACAAGTCAATTTCATATTCCAAATGATTGAAATACATGATCAACTCCAAATTCCAAATTCCAAAAATCTCTTCCTAAGTCATATGAACCACCTTCATGTGCCTAGCCAAAATTCCTTCAAATCAACTCAAACTTGGTTGATTTATTTATAAATCAATCATTCCTTCGTTTATATTCATAAATATAAATGAAATCCACCCTCCAATGACTAAAAATAAATCAAACCAAATCAAAACCCAAATTAGCCCTTTCTAACCTACATCCCTAAGCTTAATCAAATTTATTTTCAAATCACTCCAAACTCAAGTAATTTTCTCATGAACCATTTATATCTTCATTCATATTCACAAATATAAATGAAATATAAATTCAAATGACCAAAACCAAACTTAAATCAAACCAAATTTTCAATTTTACCCCTTTTAGCCAAATTTTTGAACTTGGCTAAATGAAACCCAAATCAACTCAAAACTCATGGATTTCTTCATGTTTCAATTATTCCTATAGTTATTGATCCAAATATAAACATAAATCACCATAACCAAACCAAATCCAAGTCAACCCAAATCAAACCTAAATTGACCTTTATGATCTGAAATTATCATATGAGTCAAAACCCACTTGGCTCCAAACCAATTGCAATTGGATTTATATTTCAATCCTAAGTCCATATGTAAGTTCAAATAAACTTAAATCAAGCCTTGATCAAGCCAATTAACTCATTTAGGCCCACTTGACCCAAAGTGACCTAAAGGACCTTTTTGAGCCAAGTTCTAATCCAACCCAAATTGGATTGAACTAAGCCCATCTGAACCTCAACCATGATCAATAATCATCAAGGGTGATCAACCACATTGTTCAAACCAAGTCAAACCTACTCGACTAAGTCAAAACTTAGCCCAAATGAAATCCAAACTACAAAATCCATAATGTGCCAAATTGATTAAAACCATTGATCCAAACTCATTCATGGTCAATGATTGTACATAACTTAATTGAGCCAAACCAAACCTAATTGGCCACTTGACCTAAGTTGGCCAAAATTGGCCTAAAGTCAAAATGGGTCAAATCATAATTCAACCCAAATTGATTAAACCAATAGCTCAAGCTCATTCCAAATCACTTGTTGAACTTGACCAAAGTCATGATTGAGCCCAAGTTGATCAAAAACTTGACCCAACCTAGCCCAAATTAATCTAAAAGATCACATTGACCAAATTCAAATTAATTCTAAATTAAACCAAACCAAAGCTTACAATCATTTTCAATAAACTAATTGAACTTGTCTCAACACCCAACCCAATTTTCAAATTATCAAATTAGTCAACTTGACCAATTTGACCCTTTGAATCAAATGAGTCAAATTCAAACTTAAGCCAAATCATACTAAATTAATCACACCAAAACATTCCAAATCATGATTTATACCTAACCCAAGCCTTAGTTTGACCCAATTTGACTAATTGGTGAACCCAACCCAACCTAATCCAAATGAACCCATTTAACCAAATGAAGCCAAATCACTTCAAACCAAGCCATGAGACCTAGGTCTAGACAAACCCAAACCGATATAACCCATTCCAAATCAACCCAAAGTGGACCCCACTAAAAGAGATAAACCAAGGTTCCAATCTCTTTTACCTTGGATTCTTGCCTAAAATGGCAAAGTCCACCCTTGTCTCCCCATGGCAACCATCAAACTCCTCAAAGAGAGCCTCCCTAGCATCCCTAGCCCAACCTAAGCCACTCTAGAACCTGCCATGGACCAAAGGAACCAACCCAAGTGCCTCACCTCCATGGCCGAACCCACGGGTTTTTAGGGAAAAAATGGCAACCCTAACTCCCCAAATCAAGCCTTGAGCCTCCTGCCACACACTCTCCCAACCATGGCGTGCCATGTGAAGTCCCCAAATTGGATTGAACTAAGCCCATCTGAACCTCAACCATGATCAATAATCATCATGGGGTGATCAACCACATTGAAGTGGGTCAAACCAAGTCAAACCTAGCCTTCGACTAAGTCAAAACTTAGCCCAAATGAAATCCAAACTAGCCAAAATCCATAATGTGCCAAATTGATTGAAACCATTGATCCAAACTCATTCATGGTCAATGATTGTACATAACCAAGTTATCAATTGAGCCAAACCAAACCTAATTGGCCACTTGACCTAAGTTGGCCAAAATTGGCCTAAAAAGTCAAAATGGGTCAAATCATAATTCAACCCAAATTGATTACAACCAATAGCTCAAGCTCATTCCAAATCACTTGTTGAACTTGACCAAAGTCATGATTGAGCCCAAGTTGATCAATTAGTCAACTTGACCCAACCTAGCCCAAATTAATCTAAAAGATCACATTGACCAGAATTCAAATTAATTCTAAATTAAACCAAACCAAAGCTTACAATCATTTTCAATAAACTAATTGAACTTGTCTCAACACCTAACCCAACCCAATTTGGTCAAATTGGTCAAATTAGTCAACTTGACCAATTTGACCCTTTTGAATCCAAATGAGTCAAATTCAAACTTAAGCCAAATCATACTAAATTAATCACACCAAAACATTCCAAATCATGATTTATACCTAACCCAAGCCTTAGTTTGACCCAATTTGACTAATTGGTGAACCCAACCCAACCTAATCCAAATGAACCCATTTAACCAAATGAAGCCAAATCACTTCAAACCAAGCCATGAGACCTTAGGAGATCGCTAGACCAAACCCAAACCAGATATAACCCATTCCCAAATCAACCCAAAGCCTGGTGGACCCCACTAAAAGAGATAAACCAAGGTTCCAATCTCTTTTACCTTGGATTCTTGCCTAAAATGGCAAAATCCACCCTTGTCTCCCCATGGCAACCATCAAACTCCTCAAAGAGAGCCTCCCTAGCATCCCTAGCCCAACCTAAGCCACTCTAGAACCTGCCATGGACCAAAGGAACCAACCCAAGTGCCTCACCTCCATGGCCGAACCCACGGGTTTTTAGGGAAAAAATGGCAACCCTAACTCCCCAAATCAAGCCTTGAGCCTCCTGCCACACACTCTCCCAACCACCATGTGAAGTCGGGTGACAACTTGAGGCCAACAAAGATAGTTCAAAATGGACGACCAATCCCATCTATCCATCATACTCAATTGAGGGGTATACACCCTCAATTCAAAAAAAAATAGATGAAAGAGCTTCGTGAGACTCCCTAGAGTAATTTTGAATCCTCATAGAACTTTCCCAATGCCTCCCTGAGCTCCCTAGATTGACATTACTCCTCTGTGTGAAAAGCTGAAATAGAGCATCCCCATTCTGAGCAATACTCCCTCCTCACTTCACCAAACCTAAATTCCTTTTATCCACACCCTCATCACACCTCGTCAAGCTCAATCAAATCATTTCCCAAGCTTCCAAGCCACAAAAAGTGCAACTCATAACTAAACTTTTTGTAGGATAAAAAATAATTTTAAAATAATTTTTTCTATCTCATTAATAACTCAGAACTAAAATTTTTAAATAATTCATAACCTCACATAAAAGCTTAGGAATTAAATCAAGATGATAAAGTTTTTAGCAATCCCTTAACTGGATGAATGAATGCATAATATCATGCATCTCATATTCTTTCACTCTTGCTAAGAGAGGGCTTTCATTTGTGCCAGAGAATAAAGGCTTAACCTATAAGAGTCTTTGATGGAAGGACACCTCTTTCTCTCCTAATTTAGCCCACAATCAATTTCTCATGCATTTAGGCATATAAAATCCTGTAGCCTTTATCAAAATAAAAATCCAAAAATAAAATAAAACTTGGCAAAATTTGCATTAGATTTAAGTCATTATTCATCCCTTCATAATCTACTCTTTTAGGGAGTGAGTTTAAGAACTTAGTTTCTTTTCTAAGTAAATAATAGCCTAACCATCTTGAAAAGTATATGACTTACCTACATAGATTAAAAGCGTAGGAGGACTTAGCTGGCTACCACTCTAGATGATAATAAGCCCAACAGTCGGGTGGTTTATCCTCTCTTATGGAGGTAAACCATATACCCATTTTTACCTTAGATTTAGGTCATGCTTTGGTCTTTGCCAAAGCTCCCTAGATTTAGGATCTAAGGTCGATGTTTCCCTTTGCAGGCTACAAGCATAAATCCTCACCTCTTAGACATTTTTATAATATTGTATATGAAATTATAAGTGCTAGACTTCTAATAAAAATTTAACTCAAATAAATAAATCTTCTCAAATTCAAATGTGTAAAGCCTAATCATATGATAGCTTAGAGTGCTTACAAGACTTCCTAGTATCATGAGCACTCCCTACTCATCTCCCTTGATTTCAATAAGAACTCTTCCCCTTTTGATCTCCCCCGCTAGATTTTCAAAAATACAACTAATCCTTTGGTAGTCAAATCTTTGAATTATTTGGAGATAACAATCGCTTACTTTAATTAAGAGTATTCTTAAGGGATTCATTTCCCTTATGATGTAATTAACTATAGAGGCTTACCTCCATAAAGAACTTAATAAACTAATTAAAATAAACCATGCTTTACTTTTTCATGTAAAGTAGGAGAAAAATTTCTAGTATATCCGAAGACTCATCATACCTTAGGAGTCCCCAATAGGTGATTAGGTCCATTATAGGGTAGTGACTTCTATCTCTCGAGATAGTATACTATTTCTTAATGTCATATCTAATCACCCTAATGAGTACATCTACGAATCTGCGTAGTGTCCCCTCACACAAACATACACAATACAAAAATAAATACCATAAGTTTAAAGAAGGTTATTTTCATGTGTATTAAATCTTCTTTATGTTACTTTACATCTTTATGTCATTTCAAGTTGAAATCAACTTACCCTAAAGTCCAACTATACTTAATCTCTCATATTTGCATTTGTGACCACTTTATTCCTTAATCTAAATAGTCTTAATGTATTTATATGTTGATGGCTTATAAAGTTTAGAGATTAGTGAACTTTATATGTCAGTTTATTAATGAATTTATTATGGTTTAAGAGGTTATTAGTTTTGGAATATAATTAAATTCCACATTTTTACTTATCCATAACCCTTAACTTAAGATTAATTAGGTTCCTTTGCTTTCAAATTTCTTGGGTATTTTTATTTAAGTGTTCTGATATCAAATATGATACTTTAAGTTTGTATTATGGGTTTTATAATTTCTGAGATTTTTTGACTTATTATTTCTTTTAAATTGACTGACACTTGAAAATTCAAGAAGTCCCAATAAAAGCACTATTGGGTTTGAAATTTTTATGGCAAGTGGGGTTTCTTACTAATTTGAGTTTTCTAAAATTTCACTTTAATCAAATTGTATAATTTGGGATTAATTAAGATTTTAATTATTTTATTAAAACCTAAATTAAGCCTAATTTGGTAAGGATCACTTAGAAGTTTTATTTTTCATTGATTCCCCTCGAGAATGTACATATAAAGAGGGTTTATTCATAATTATTGGAGTTTTTGTTGATTTCTTATGATTTATTTAAGTTGAGATTGATTAATTGAATTAAAGGCCAAATTAAGTGATTTTATGATTCATTAGGTTTTAGAGAGTTTCAATAGTTTCTTTATATTTATCGGAGTGTGTTATGATGATTTAAAATGATTTGATCATTTTTCATATTTATTTTATTTAATATTAATTTATTTTATGAATATTAGGGTTTAGAGTTTTAACTTTTAAATATTAAGATTTATTATTCAATAAATTATGAAAAAATTATTTAGTGTGTATCTTAACATCAATTTCAACTATCCAAGGTTTCAAATCATTTTGATCAATGGTTTGGGATTAATTTAGGCTTGAAATGTTTCATTCAAATTAAGGCCAAAATAAACCCACCCCACATACATTATTTGGGAATTTTATTTTTCTTTTGATTCCTCTCTGAAAGATGTTTCCATAGAGGGTTTATTCGTGGTTTTTAGAAACTTGATTGATTTATTATGATTTTCCTAAGTTATAGTTAATTACTTGAATAAATTAATTCAATTAATTACCAAATTAGGTCATTTTTAGTTTATTAAGTTTCAATGAGCTTCATTGGTGTATTTAAGTTTATTAATGTTTATTATGTCAAGTGACTTTATCTATTTTCATGATTTATTTCATTTAATATTAATTTATTGCATTAAAATTGAAGTTTAGAGTTTGAAATTTGAAATCATTTAAATTACTTAGCAATAACTCATGAAATTTTTTCCTAAGATATATTTTAACTTCAATTTTAGTTCTCCAAAGTTTCATTTCAATAGGATTAATGATTTATGATTAAGTTGAGTTTAATTAATTTTATTTAAAGTTAAATTAATCCAAAATTAATTAAGAATTTTGGGTTTAATAGATTCTACTCATTGAGATAAATACATAGACCCTCATTTGTATTTTTTAGATTTATATTTAATTTTTTATGACTTTTTAAAATTCCTAGAATTTTTTAATGATTTTTTAATAATTAAAAATGAGAAAAGCTCGTTTTAAATTGTGGCGTCGATGTGGCTTTGTTGCCAAGTGTCGCAACGTCATTGGGCCACGTGAAATCCACGTGGCGGCCACATCAAAAGTGGTTCCACACATGATGGATCTCGACCACTCATTCCAAATAGATGGAACACAGTGGAGATCGCTCCCCGTTCGTCTCAAGAGAGAGACTGATGCCGCCCATCAAATTTGATAAATTTTCGATGATCTGAGGCCAATTTTAATGCAATTTTGATTGTAAAATGATCAAGGATTGATTTGCAATTGATCTATACAATTTGATCCTCATGGAATCGAATTCCCTTCATAAAGGACCAAACCAACGTGCTATAGAGTCCTGTTGTGAGGTATACCTCATCGACGGTGATCCTCGTTGGTCACTATGCTCCGAGCACCTTCGCCTCGACGGGGCGAAGCTGTGGATGTGATTTGGTGGCTTGCCTCCCCACCAAAAGCCTTGGAGACCAACTTGCAGCCATTTTTCGTCGAGCTTGATCATTCTCTAGCTTGCCGGTGGTGACTAGCCTCGGTGAAGATTCGATTGAGATCGCCGTCTCTAAGGGATGTTCAATTTGAGGTGAAACACTCCCATTTTTTTTTCCATTAGGTCGAGATGGCCTCCTATTTTGGCCAAATTAACTTGCCTGGTAAGAGGTCAAGGGAATGGTCTCTTTCTTCTTCTCTTCACCTTGTGAATGATTTGAGATGAAAAGAGAGAAAGGAGAGGGGCTCTCTGCTTTTTTTTCTATACATGGCCGAGAGTCATGTATTTAACCTTCTAGGTGGCCGGTCATCGATGGTGGGAAGCTTGACCATAGGGTGGGTTTAGTCCCTCTTGGCCTTATGAGTGTGTTTGGATAAAAAATTTGAGGGGAGGAAGTCATTTCTTCTCCTTTCCTCCAAGAGGTGGCCAAAGATGGCTTGGATAAAATCCAAGGGGATTTTGGATGAAGGGAGGAGGAAGAATCCACCAAACATCTTTACTTGGTCAAAAGCTCAACTCATCTCCATTTCACTTCACTTATGGCTTTTGGCATCACCAACACAACCATTAGGCTAATGTTTGGCTACCCAAATCAAACCCAATTTGAATTTAAGGTTGAGTCCAAATCAATTTGAATTGGATTGGACATTTGAACCCAATTCAAGCCATTTGGATTCAAAGTATTTTGATTTTATTTATTTTCATTAAATTCATTTAATTTTTGGTTTAATTATATTTAATTAATGATTTATTAAGTTTTGATTTAATTAATTCATTTAGATTTGAATTAATTTTAGATTTCAATTCACCTTAACCCATTTAGGCTTAAATGGGTTTAGCTTGATTTCAATTGGATTCAAATGACCCATTTGGCTTAATTGAATTTTAGTTGAACTCCGATCATGTCTAATCACATGTGTGAGATGATTTGGAGTGATTAATTTCATTTGATTTCAATTTAAATTTGTCTTAAAGTGGGCTTAATGGGTTAAGCTTGGGTTCATTTGGGTCAAATGACTACTTTGACAAAATTAGACCCAATGATGGGTTATATTATATTTTATTATCATTTTTAAATTATTTTAAGCAATCAAATTGAGTTGATTTCAATTTTATTTGGGTGTGAACCCAATAGGACCCATTTAGGTTCATTTAGACTAAGTGTCCTAATTAACCTAAGTAAGGCCTAAATAAATTTAAATTTCTTTAAATTCATGATTAAATATATTTATTTTATCATTTGGATCATTAGTAATGATTTCATTTTGTCAAATTTTAATGGATTGACCTTTGACTTGGTGGCACCACATAAGTCAAACCCATGTCAAAAGGTTTGACTAGATTTGACTTTGATTTAGATTTTGATTCGTTCTTTTGATTTATTTCGATTTGTTTTGATTTAATTCAAGTTTGGAATTTGGGTTGAGCTTACCTAAACTCATTAGGTTAGATAAAACCTAAGGAAAATGCACTAGGTCACTAGGTGTAGTGTCCTAAGTATTTGATGAGGAGGTATCCTAATTACTAATTTCAAAAATGATATTAACCTCATCCAAAAATGAGGTCAACAAGGTTATGAGCTTTTATTTCATGTTTGAGTTATTTAAGTTCTAGTGGGTAAAAAAATTTAATTTTCCTAGGAGTCTAACGTAGTCATTTCATCATAGAGCACCTCACAAAAAGAAGTTTAGAAAAAGCATGCATTTTTATTACGCACTCCAAAATAAAGTATGCATTAATGAAACAACTTGATTAGAGTTGATTTTATTTATTTACCTCATTAATGTTTAAGGTCATATAAGTCGGTCTTCAATTTATACTTAATTTAGGTTTCATTCTTTGAAGTTTTATTATTTAATTGAATCTTTTAAAGCAAAGTTTGTTTATTAATCATAACATTAGAAAATGAACTACCTCGGACGCCAAACCTAACTTAGGCAATTTCAAACTTCTCGATTATTTAGATTTAGTTGATTTGATTAATTATTTTTATTTGTATTTGGAATTACATTATTCATAAATATTAAATGGATTTAAGTAATTTCAATATTACTAAATTCTATATTTGGGTTTGAAATTCAGAGGTTGATTAACATTGATTTTCAATTAAATAATTGATTTATTATAATCTATTAATTTTATAATTCAAGATTTCATTAATTTTTTATATTCTTGATTATTCAATAAGCCTTAAATGCATAATTAATTAAACTCTTATCTTTAGAGGGTTAAAAAAATATTATTTATTATGACGTTAATGAAAATGTTTTGAATTGGTTTCAAGAAACTTTATAATTTCTATAATTTTTTTAATTATTGTTTCATTTAAATTGACCTAGAGATTGAAAATTCTATATTTTCTGATCTAGAGATTATTTGGCTTTGAAATTTTTATGGGAAGTGGGGTTCCTTGTCAATTTAATTTTTCTAAAGTTTTATCTTAATTAGATGCACATTTTAAGACTAATTAAAGGCTTAGTTATTTTAATAAAATTTAAATTAAACTTTGATTAAAATAATTAATTAGGGATTTTAATTTTATTTAGTTCTTATATAGAAGATGAATCCATAAAGAGTTCATTACGAATTTCTAGAGTTTTGGTTGATTTATAATAATTTTTAAAATTTTAGATCAATTAATTGAAATAATTAATTCATTTAATCCTAAATTGAGGTCATTTTGAGGCTTATTAAGTTCAAGAGAGTTATAGTCATGCTTTTAGATCCATTAAGGTATATTATAATGATTTAAGTTGATTTTATATTTTTCCATAATTTTATTGTATTAATATTAATTAATTTCATTAAATTAAGGCTTATGACTTGAAAATTTTATATTTTAAATTTTAATTGCCAATAAATCTCCAATTTTTGTCTAAGATGTATTTCAATCTTAATTTCAATCTCCTAAAGTTTGAAATAATTGGATTAATAGTTTAAGTGTAATTTAGGATTGATTAATTTCAATCAAACTCAAATTAACCTAAAAATACCAAATAAAATTGGAGATTTTTTTGGGTTTAATGGATTCCTCTCACTTAGATGAATCCATAGAGCCCTTAATTTTATTTTTTTGTTGAGTATTTTCTTTTTTATAAATTTATAAAGTTTTTGGTATTTTTTGGCTTTTATTTAATTCAAAAATCTTGAATTTTATATGTAACCCAGTCAGTGCTACGTGGAATTGACGCGACGGGCCTTTTTGAGTTTTGATTGTGGATTAGTCCATGCATAGCCACATGAATGACACGTGGACAAGCAGAATAATGCGGGATGAGTTTGAGTCATCCGATTAACGATCAGGCGGTTTAGATTTGATCTATGATCCTATGAAGGGATTCAATCAGCAGTGCTTCTAGATCTCAGCCATCTGTTCCAAATAGATGGAACGAATGATATAGATTTTATCCTCCTCTACCCGCAAGAGAACTGAGAATTATTGCTTCTCCGGAGTTGATTTCCAGCGATCTAGGCAATGAGGATGCATGATTTCGATTATGAAACGATCATCGATGGATTTGCAATCGATCCATACAGTTTTAACTCACTTAAAGATCAAATTCATGTCATAAAGTACCAAACTGAGCTAAAGGGGAGGTCGCGTTTGAGGCATACATCGTCGATCGATCCGACGGTGGGGACGATTTGAACACGTTCGTTGGGATGTGGCGAACCTCTGGGAGAAAGGAATTAATTGGAATCCTCACCAATCACTATAGAGGCCAAGCTCCACTTATTCACCGCGGGTTTGGTCAAAATCCAGCGATGACATGGGAATCGGGGAAGGGGTCGGCCCTCTTCGCTTTCACCTGAATGTGTGTGAATACTTAGATTCTTGATAGGTGTTCTCTTTACCCTCTTTCCTTATATGGTTGAAAGCCTCTCCAATGGAGAATTCAAGTGGGAATTGGTCACAATGATTAGCACCTTTGGATTCTTGCTAGAATGGGTGATCAATTGATTGGAGTAAATCCAATCCAATTTGTCAAGAAATAAGAGAATATGGAGGAGGAAAGATGGGTTTGACTTCATTCCTTTGATTTTGCATGTCTTTCTTCCATTGCTCCACATATGATTTTGGACCATGTTCACCTCATTTGAACTGAAGTATGATCAGTTCTAATTAGGTTAGGGGTGACCTTAAAGTTAGCTTGAGTTCATTTGGGTTAGATTTGATGATTGAGCTTAGTTTAATGCCATTTGGATTTAAATTGATTTGAGTGATTTGAATATATTTTTTATGGATTAATTGATTTTAAATTTGAGTTTTAATTAATGTTAATTGTCCAATAGACAATTTGGAATTAAACTGATCCATATTAGGTAAGGGTTTGATATGGTTTGAGCTAGGTTTAGCTCTTTTGACCTAAATGGGTCGAATTGAGTCTAATTATATCAAATGAAAAATCAAACATAATTAGAATGTATTTGGATTTCAATTATATTAGTTAAGTGTTTGAGATGATTTAGGTCAATTAATTTCTTTTTGTTTGAGATTAATTTTGAATTCAAATCAACTTTGACTCAAATTGGGTTAATGGGTCAACTTGGGTTAAGTGATCAAATTGGTCAAATTAAACCCCATAATTGATTGAATTATGTTTAGTGATGATTTTTAAATAATTTTGGACATCATTTTGAATTGATTTCAATTTAATTTGAGTTTAGGTACAATAAGGTTTATTTAGGCCTATTTAGATCAAGTGGCTAATTAATCCAATTAAGGCCTTATTAGATTTAGATTTATTTAGATTCATGTTTTAACATATTCATTTGATGATTATAAGCCCTTGGAATGACTTAATTTGACCAAATTTTGGTGGGTTGACCTTTGACATGATGGGACTGACATAATTTAACACTATGTCAACTAGTTGACCATCTTTGTCCTTCATTTAGGTCTAAATTCATTCATGTTCATGTAGTGACTCTATGCTTTTTATTTGATTTCATTTCAATTTATTTTAATTTTATTTAAATTCCTTTGGGTTTACTTAATTTTTAGATTAAGTAGGATAATTAAGTTAACCATCTTAATTTCCTTGATCTAAACTCAATTGGATTCAAATTTCAATTAGAATGTGTTTATTCAATCATTTATTTAGATTTGAGTTTAGTTTGGGTTCACTTAATCCTATTATGATAGGTGAAACCTTAGAAGGATTCACTAGGTTACGAAATATAGTGTCTTGAGTGCCTAATTAGGAGTCTCTTAATCTAGGATTATGTGTCTAATTACAAGTTTAGAGATGATATTAACCTCATTCAAAAAGAGGTCAAAACACTGCAATTACAATCATTATAGTTATCTATTTTAATATGCATAATGCACCTAATTATGATGGGTAAGGAGGTATAATACACCCAACTCACATGAAAAAGATCAAAAAGGGGCTTTGGCTAAAATTAATTGTGAAATGAATAACTTGAAAATCTCAAACTAAAATTTCAAAAAAATTTAGAAACCATAACATATAAAAGCATATACCTAACTCTAAATAAATATTTTAGTTTGAAATTAATGAGTTTCAAACAAGTTTGAACAAAATCTAACTTATAAATTATAAAAATTTTTCAAAACTTTAAATCCATATTTCTCAAGAATGAATGGATGAAATTACAAATAAATAGCTATAGAAGTAAGAAACGATACTTATCTTCAATTTTATGGGGAGAGAACCAAAGTCGTGCAAGGAAGAATGTGAGGAATAAAGTCAGGCTTCTTAGAATTTTAAAAGCTTTGGATTTAAGGAAATAAAAATATTTATATTAAATTAACAATAAATTATAAATTAACAAAAAACTATTATTTCTTATAAATTTTCTTCATCCTTATCCACTAGCTTATTTCTTCATTCCCAAGCCATGGGGGAAGAAAAGAAATAGAGGGAGAGAAAGTGAGAGTAGAAAGAAAACTTGGATTTGGAGATCTTAAGGTCAATTTCATTTGACAAGTTAGTTAAGAAAGTTGATCAACTTCATGCAGGTTGTCATTATTCTAATTCAATTTTAATGATTTTGTTAATTTATGATTTCTCTATTTCTAATTTGCTCAGAACTTGTAAAAGACTAATAAACTAAGCTATCTTTTCATTTTTAAAGCTTTCATCACATGCATTTTAGTATATTATTGCACTAAATATACTACACATTCACATAATCATATAAATTTTTCATTAATAGTTTTATTTATTGAGGTATATATCCTAATTTAAACTGTACAAATTTATTCTAAAATCTTCATAAAATTGTATCATAGTATACTGACATAATATATATATATATAACATATAAGCCTATTGTAATTTATCTATTAATATTTATATATGTGAATTGAGCATATTAAATTTTTCTATGAACCCGATTACTTATAATTTATATATAGTGTATATATTATAAAATTAATATAATGAGATGAATATTGAGCATGATAAATTTTTAATTTGTTATGTATATTATGAGATGCATGTACTCATGAAAGGTTGGCTACTATGATTCAAGTTGGTGGAAATATTATGCCCTAAGCAAGAGGGTGAACTGATAAACTTTTCTTGAAATATAGGGGTTAATGGTACATAATGTTAGGATACGATATGTTATGAGTTACCGCAGGCTATAATGTATATAGTGTCACTTGATTATTTTTATTGATATGATATTCTTCCTAATTTACTATGATTAGTATAGAAAAAAAATGCCACATAACATAGTATGATTAGCCATACACCTAACATACATATTGTATGTGTGATAATAGATAATTCATAAAATATTTTACTTGTTGATCTAAATAATACAAACAATTATTACTATGATATGATACCTTATACTCTAGTCATAATTTATATTTTATATTTGCAGTGCAATAAAGATTTATTTATTTAGTATGTATGAACTATTCATGCTGAAATTATATATATTATTTTACTTCTATGTAATGAATATATTATAGATTTCATGTAACCAATTAAGTTTTTTGCTCATGCATACTATATTTACATGTTTTCAAGAACGGTTAAGAAACTAATAAATGATGTTATAGGTCTTTGCTAGTAAAGGTACATTTTTATTATTATAGATATGCTCTTTGTAATCATTGAATTCATGTCATATTTTTTTGAGATGTTTGAGCACCATGATAATTGTATGTAAATATTTTAGATAAAAACAAGTATGTTGTATATGTATATATATGTGTGTGTGTGTGTAATGTGAATGAGAAGAAACATAAAATTTCTACCAAGTTGATCTTATCTTAGGTAAACTCTTGTTACATATTTGACATGATTTAATATTATGCTAAGTAGAGGTTATATCAAGTTAGGTCATGATAGTAGTGATTAGCGAGTGCCATGCTAATGTATTATTCAATGAGGCCTTTTTATTCTTCAATGGTTAATACATTAACTGGTGAAAGAATCTTGGTAGTAAGAAATCTCTAGGTTGTTAACTTATTTATATGTTTGTAATTACAATTTTAGATAGCTTTGTCATCTCAAATTGTATGTACTGGCATATAGATTAGGATATTATTTATTTCTAACAAAGTGGGTATGCTCTAATTATGACCAAGTAAATAGATTATTTGCTTGGCAATTTTTGGTTGCATGTCAATCTTCAAAAAAATTGCAGTAGATTATAGTGAAGTTATTTAGTTGCTTTATTAAGGAAATGACCTGAGCAATTAGTGTTGTCATAGGATTCAAATCGTATACCACAAACTATTGGCTTCTTTAGCATTATCCTTTAATTAGCCCATTGATAATCATTCATAGTTATCTCTTGTAATAAATCATAAGCAATCTTCTTTATTTTTGACATAAAGTTTCATCACACGTCACATCTATTAACATCTTTGTACATCTAATCAATCCATTGTAGATATTTGAACTTACATCCAATTGGGAAGCCTATGATGAGGCATTTTCTCTCATAAGCATCAAAGAAGGCCTCTTCATCTATCTAAATAAAATAAGTAGTTTCCATCATTATTATTATTTTCTTGGCTAATGGAAAGTACTTTTGCAAATATTTTTTATTTATGTCATCCCAATTAAAAATGGAGTAATCTAATAGCGAGTCCAACCATCTCTTTACATGGTTCCAAAGAGAAAATGGAAATAATGGCATTGTTAGGGACTTTATTTTAGTAAAATATATTATTAATATATAGAAATTTTAAGATATCGATGTTAGGATTTTAGTAGTAATGCCTTCAATTTAAAAGTTTCTTATCATTTGAAGTGTTGTATGCTTGATTTAAAAGTTATTTGCTTGCACTCTGACTTGATATTAGCCTGAGATATGTCATGTGCTATTAGTAATATATAATCTCTTATGGCTTGAACTCGTATGGACGGGCCTATGGCATCATCATCATCATGGTTCATCATATTCTGAGGTGTAAAACTAGTGGATTAACACTACTCCTAAAGCTTAGAACATTATGTTCAATTTTTAGATTTAAAGAAAGTGGTGGATTACCATTAGATAAGGTTATGCACTTTAACATTACTTGTAAAATAAATTAAAATAAAAAGAAAAGTAAAAAAAGTACAATAAACATAAAATTAAGTTCACAATATACGAAAATAACTTACTACCAATATTGGCATGCACAATCCCTAACAATGGGGCTAAAACTTTTTACATTTCAACTACTCACAAGAGTAGCAATCACACAAG
Source organism: Cymbidium sinense (assembly GCA_021442155.1). Taxonomy (NCBI): domain Eukaryota; kingdom Viridiplantae; phylum Streptophyta; class Magnoliopsida; order Asparagales; family Orchidaceae; genus Cymbidium; species Cymbidium sinense. The sequence continues at coordinate 69,052,099 of CM038224.1, read as the reverse complement.
TAATATAGTGATTTGTTGAGTATCATCTCATTAAGATTAAGATCAATCTTTTTAAAATTTGGTTTATTTTTTATTATTCAAATGATAAAAATAGGGTGATGATCTAATATAAAATAAAAACAATAAAACTAATTTTAGAAATAGATAATTAATAGAAAATAAAAAAAATTTTAAGTTATCGACAATCAACTAAGGTGTAAGAATTATATTTTTCCAAGCTGATTTATTTAGTTTGTTTATAATAAAATTGAAGTTAACTAGAAGTTTATCATAACACAATCCAATGTAACCTACCTTTCTCTTAAAATCTTAGAATCTTTTTATAATCAAATTACATTTCTACCTATCAGTGATATATTTAATGCAATAATAAATTATTAAAATTATGAAGGGTCAAAATAGGACTACATAATTTCAATACATTCATCTCTAAATTATGATATATTGTGTTATTTTACCCATAATGGGTATGTCCTGTATCTATTGATTTAGAGAAAAAATTTTAAACTATTAATTGATGGCCAATCAATTAGTATAATAACTAAGGATAATATATAGTAAAAAAAATTAAAACTCCTCAAAGATTCTTTAACATAGTAAAATCAAAATTCAATAATTGGCTACATCAATCCTTAAAAAAATTTTAATTCATAATAAAAAATAATGAAAAGTACATAAATCTCAATATAAAAATAAAAAAGAGAAGGAAGGGAGGTGTAAAAAACTCAGTGAACAAAGCTCACACTCTGCTCCACCTTATCTTGCTTTTTTTGTTCTCCTAAATTTTTTTGAAATGTTGCTTCTATAAACTTAAAGAAGTTGAGAAGAATCTTCTTCAAAGTTTACTAAAAAAATGTTTGAATAAGACTCAAGCAACTCTCAAAATAGGTAGCTTTTGTGTCTTAATTAGGGCTACTTCAAGGTTGATGCTTTGTTTAGCACCTAGGCGGTAGCTTCTCTATCTTCTAGCCTAAAATTTCTTCTACTAGGAATCTTGCAACTTAAATTGAGCACCAAAGTACTAAGTCTAGTGGATTGGTGCTTATGCCATTGCATTCATGTCTAGCTTGGGCACTTAGGCACTGGGGGCAGTGACCTTGGTGCCATGTTGGGCCTTATGGCTCCAAAGACTACCAACTAGTGTTGATTACTCCATAAAGTCCTTGGATTGGTCCAATTGCTAGTTTTTGCATGTTTACTATTAGCCCAATCTGGGCTTTCTTACATAATCAAAATGAATCAACTAGTGTGGAAAATTTTTTAAAATTAAGCAAAAGCCAATACAAAATTTATGATCTAAGGGCGAGTAAACATGTATAATAATGTTCACTAAATGTCAAAAGATAAATTTATTGACTAGTTATTAACTATTGTCAGCAAACTTGGTCATTGCAATTATGACTTTAAAAGTGTTCAAATATTAAGTTGCATGAAGACTATCTTGTCATAATGCCTAAGATAGAATTTGGTTCTTAACATTTCTTTTATTTTAATAAAAATAATAATGGTGGATTTTTAACCTCTATTCTTTTGTTAAGATATTACTCAAATAACTTTAATATATTTAATTAACTTTATTTTAGCAAATGCAACTCATTGGTATTCATTCATTCTATTACATTCAAAAAAGCTATCCATCTAGACTACTTAACTTATGAAGCTATTAGGGTCATGGGTGTCATTATTGATGGGAGATTCAACTTTAACTCTCTTAAAGGGATTATTAAAATCATCAACATTCATATAAGAAGTTTCTTTTATCTCCATTTTTAAGGTTATGTTTCTTTTTTTGAAGTTTGTCTTTTCTTAGGTCTAAGTAAGAAACATTATCTTGTAATGATGCATTATATTTTTATGTAGGGGGTGAAGTTTTTGCTATTTTGAAGATGGTTTAGGATAACCTATACTTAATGCTTTAACTATTGCATTAGAGTTCTATTTACTTTAAATAATCTTTGATATTAATGTTATATTGAAAAACCTTGAGGTCAACAATCTAGGTCTAGTTTTCAATTTGATATTAGATAACTAATTCAAGTGCTATGATATGTTTTTTAAAAAAAAAAAATGAAGAGAATGATGATATTGAAAGAGCTAAAATATAGATGCAAAAAATAAAATAAATTTTGAACTAAAAGAAGTTTTAAGTGAGTAGAAAGTACTAAGATTTCTTACCTCCCAATCTCTGCTTTTAATACTACTACTTTTAGGTTCAAACATACTATACACACACACAATAAAAATGCTTAAATCTATTATCCTTAGGCCCATAAGATTGCAAATTTATTCAAATTCTAACAAATAAATGACAAATTTTATCATAAATAATCGACATAAAAATAAACTTGGTATATAAATCTTTATTTACATCAAGATAAACTCTTTTTTTTTTAAGTAGAGCACTCCCTTGCCAAGATTTTTATTTAAGATAAAGTTTTAAGATATGTTTAAACAAGCAATATTGGTTAAGTTATAAAGTGGAGTTGATTAATTAAATTATGTTCACTATATATTTATAAGAATCGATGTCCATGCTATTAACATGTAATAAATATATCATACAGAAGGCCTTACTTATCTCAAATTTATGAAAGTGACTCATAACTCATAAGCTTTTGAAGCAAATTAACCAAAAAAGTTTTCTGTTATTGAAAAAAGTTGTAATTGAAATTTTTTTCCTTCTTGGATTTGCTCCTATATAAAATGGTATAGTGATGCATGACCTTTTTGGCAAATGAAAGGCAAGAAAAGACAATAGAACTTTAGTTTATTTTTAAAAAGTGATCTAGAGGTGGTAAGGGATTTGAAGGGTATAATAGTTGAAATACTAATATAAGTTTATATCAAAAGATCATTTTAAAAAGAAGTAATTGGTGGGTTAAATAGTTAACAAGTCTTGTAGAATGCTAGTTTAGAATATGCACTTATGATCTAGTGTAGATTGTTATATTTAATAGTATAGAAAGATGTCAAGATGTAGGAGACAAGAATATATCCTAATTTTAGCTTATTTGTCTAAGAGCTATAATGGATTTTAAGAGTGATTAGGGGATTGGGCTGGGTGTTGTTTAGTCTTATATGATGCTTAGGATGAAGGAGAATGTGTGAGGAAGGTTGAAAGCAAGTGTTTAGAGAAGAAGGTCAACAAACTTAAGGAAAAATAAACAGCTGCCTTATCTTGCTAAAAAAAAAAAGGCTAACTTATACAACCAAATAAATATTAATTCTCCATAAAAACTATATTATTCAATACAAAAAATCTCATTATATATGAGCTTTTATTTATGAACAAAAATTAACTCTTTGAGATTTGTTTTCTTTTGGAGAAAAAAATTAAGGGAAAAGAGGGATGGGTTGGCCATTTAATAAAAGAAGAGATTTCCAACATTTTTATAAAGTTTTTTCATTTATTATGAGAAATTTTTCTAGGGTGAGAAAGAGAAAATATGTTGAGCCCATATTTTTTTCTCATTACCTTTTATGTATGACCTTTATATATTTGATGATTAAGAGCCATGTTTTTTCTTCTTATGGGAGATCTTATCAAGTTAAGAGTAGTTGGCTTCTCACTTAAGTTAAAGCTAATTATAAAAATTTATTGGTACCCGTGAAGGAGAGAGACTTCCTTGGCTTATGATAGCAAAAGGAGAGAATAGTGGATGATATGATACTAAAAATTCCACTAGTCGAAGCATAAATCTTAATATTAAAAGTAATCTGATTTTGAGTCAAGATTAACCCAGATCAAGTACTTAAAATATAATTAAAAACTTTGTGATATCAGTCGGCTCTTAAATAAAAAGTATTTATAGTCAAATCGAGCGTCTTGACAAGCGGGATCTAACAGGCACAAGATCTCCTGATTCTGACTTCATTTGAGCATTTAAATACTTAAAATACATCAGATGATCAAGAGAATCATTTTGAGCCGTCCGATAGAGTGGTTTGGAATTTTGCACATATTTATAGAAATGTCATTCCTCTAATCTATAAATAGCCTCATTCTTCATGAGGGAGCCAAGCTAAGAGAAGAGACTTGAAGATCTTCGCATAATCGTGCCACTAACCGACGGTAACCAACCATATGTAGATCATCACGTCAACCGCGGTCGCCGCCCACCACCATTCTGGCGTGCGTCACCACCATCGATCATCATCGTCATTGACCACCGCGATCACCGCTGATATCTACCATCGTACCATCGCCGTATACTCACAATTTATACAACCATACTTTGTTGCGTTGTTGCGATTCTATTCTCATTCTCAAGCTTTCTCACATAAAATTTTGTAATCTAATTATCGGAAAAACTTAAATTTTGTACTCTAAAGCAGATATATGGTGGAAAATATTTATTGTGCTAGGCCCCGTGATATTTCCCCCCTCTTTTTGGGGTTTTTTCACGTAAAAATACTTAAGTTTCTTGTTCACTCTTCAAATATGTATGTGTGTGTTGGATTTCATAACAAGGCTAAGGCGTAAACTTTTATTCTACCACAACTAGTTTTCTAGCACACAACAGTTTGACACTGTCTGTGGGACTCAAACACCATAATCATAATACCTAAATTATGGCCAACAGGTGCAATACTTACAATAATGGAGCCTCCTGCTCCAACTCCTGTCACTGCTAAAACCAATCCTTGAACCAAGAACGACAAACTTCTGCCTCACTTCCCCCTGATATACATGATCCTATCAGTGAAGGTGCAACAAGAACCTCTCTAGAAGATCATGTTCGTCGAAAGGAAGAGTCTCAAAATAAGATAATTCAACTTTTATGAGAAACACGACAACCACTACTACGGGAAATGCATCTCCCACTAGATTGATCGATAGCTATGGGAGGTCAAAATGCTATCGTGGCCTTCTCAGTGAAGTTCCTCCCTTCAGGACCATGATGTTGACCTCCTTACTTTTCAGTTGCTCGTCTATCACTTGTTCAACCAATTGCTAACCCACCAATTATTACTGATAGGTTGACATATTCTCGTCTTGTTGATTCCACCCGTCATGTTATACGTATGAAATTACAACACTTAGTGTGAAAAGAATTCCACTTTAAAGATAGAAATTATCTTCCATCTCATCGTGGCTATTAGGAGTCTTCACCTTTGGTACAAGCTATTCTCCAACATCCTATTTTCGTAGGTTTCAAGCTTTCGAGCATCGACTCCTATGATGAGACAACTACCCATATGAACACATCGACCATTACAAACCATCATGCATATCCAACGAGCTCCTGACACACTGCTTTGTTAGGTCTTTCTAGTCACCCTCAAGGGTCAGGCTCGCGCTTGGTTCTACTCCCTTCCAAGGAGATCCATCCATACCTTTGATGAACTCACAAGATTTTTGTAGAACAATTCATTGCAAACTGGAGGATCATTAAAGTTTCTCTCATCTTTCAAGCATTCATCAAAATGAGGGTGAATCACTTAAGGAGTACTTCCAGAGATTCTCCTTAGAGGCTCATCAAATACTTGGAGTAGACCCTGAATTATTAAGAGGGATTTTTCTTGGAGGGCTCCCATCATAGGCCTTTTTACTCATCATTAATGCGAGATACGGTCTACTCATATGCTGATTTGGTTCATCGTGTGGAAACGTATATTTCTGCTGATGAGGCTATTAATTCTCATCATAAATAATTTGAACAATCCACAAGAAAATGTAGGAGTGCCCCAGAAAACATAGATCAATAATTCCATCAAAAAAGCAATAAGGAAGTCGTGATCTCCCTCCACGGCCCTCACATCAACGACGTGAACTATGACCAAAAAAAAAATACATACCACTAAACATATCTCGTGTTAACATCTTGATGGTCATTCGAGATGAAGAGATCATTAAATGGTCACATCCACTCATTCGTGAAATCGAGTAATATTATCACTTCCAGTCGTGGACATACTAAATAAATAACTCAAAGAAGAGATCCATTCAAGGATATCTATTTATGTAAAATCAATCAACTCAAGCAAATATAACTCCAACTAGGGGCAACCAGGACAATCATCACAAAAATAATAAAATTATCATTAAATAGTTGAAGAAATTAAAATAATCACAGGAGGATCACTACTATCTAATCAAGTCCTCATTGCCACCTTCAAAGACCCAGAGTTAAAGAAATCTCATATTGATTATTCCATCACTTTTAATGACTCAAACTTAGAAGGAGTCCAAGTTTCACATCAAGATTCACTTATCATCATTGGATGGTGACCCATGTTATAATGTTAAGAGAATTTTGATTGATGATAAAGTCCTATATTTTATTTTACTCCACATTTCTTAGCATGGGCCTGGTTAGGAAAAAGCACCAACCCACTGTAAGACCATTAGATGGGTTTGATAATCACCTTATGCGAGTGGAGGGGACAATTAATCTTCCTGTATCGAGAATTTCTTCTGAAGTACTCATTCAATTCAATTCATAGCGGTCAAGTGGCATCTATATCTTGGAAGGCCCCTCAATCAATCTTTAGTTACTTTGATATCTCATCTTAAGATGAAATTTTCAACCCCCATTGGGGTTAGAGTGGTCTGTGAAAATTAATAAATAACACAATCATGTTATCTCATAAGCTCAACCTTCCGGTGACCTTTAACATCAAGAATTATAACTTTGAGATGAAGAAGTACCCTGAGGCTTCACTTGAAGACTTGCTCTATTTCATTATCAGATGATCAACCTTTATGAGCAGCAGTCGGATCTGCTCTGACGAGCAGTGTAAAATATATAAACTTCTTGTGCAAAAATCAAGACATCTTTACTTAGAGTCCGACAGATATGGTTGGGGTCAACCCTAATGTGATCTTGCACTCCCTCAAGATTAATCCAACATTCAAATTGATCATCCAAAAGAAGTAAAGTTTTGCACTTGATCGCCTCCAAGCTATTAAACAAAAAGTTAACAAGCTCTTAGAAGTGAGATTCATACGATAAGTATATTACCCTATATGGCTAGCAAATATTGTCATGGTTAAGAAAGCAAATGGAACTTAGAGATTGTGTATTGATTGCACTGATCTCAATAAAGCTTGCCCAAAATATAGTTTTCCCCTTCCCCGAATTGATTAATTAGTTGATGCTACATCTAGACATCAAATGCATAATTTTTTAGATGCCTACTCAGGTTACAACCAAATAAAAATATACTCGACGGATGAAGAAGTCACATCTTTTCAAATATATAAAAGTTTATATTATTACCAAGTTATTCCATTCAGGTTAAAAAATGCAGGTGCTACCTATCAACGTCTTATGAATAAGGTTTTTAAATACCTCTTAGGCTACATAATGGAGGTATATGTGGATGACATATTAGTAAAAAGTTTAGAAAAATTATAACATATTTCAGACTTAGAAATATGCTTTAACCTTCTTGGATGTTATAATATGCGACTCAACCCAACCAAGTATGTTTTGGGGTTACATAGAAAATTTATTGGGTTCATGGTCACACCACGATTGAACTTAATCCCATGAAAATCAGGCTCAATATATGGCTCCTCCAAAGAATATCAAGGAAGTTCAACGCTTAAATGGATGAATTGCTGCCTTATCCCACTTCTTAGCCCATTTTGGAGATAAATACTTATCATTCTTTAAAATATTAGAGGGAGCTAAAAATAATAATTTTTAGTGAACTGATGATTGTCAAGCTGCTTTTGAGCAACTAATGGAATATTTAACATCTCCACCCTTACTTTCTAAGCCTATCCAAGGAGAGATGTTATACTTATATTTTGCAGTCTCTTCCCACGCAATAAGCTCAGTTTTAGTGTAAGGAAAAAATGTGATACAAAGACCAATTTACTATGTTAGCAAAATTCTCTCTGATATAGAAAGTCGTTATCCACTACCAGATAACATGGCTTTGACTTTAGTTTTTTCAGTGCAAAAATTGCATCCATACTTCTAAGCTCACACCATCGATGTTTATACCCATTTACCATTGAGGGTCATTCTACAAAAACTAGAGGCATCCGAAAGGTTAATCAAATGGTCCGTAGAATTGAGAGAGTTTTATATTCATTTTATATCTAGGCCAGACATAAAGATTCAAGTACTCGCAGACTTTATAGTTGAGTGCACTGTCCCTACTCCAAATGAGCTATCTATTACACCCCTTTCATCTCCTCAATAGACCTTTTATATTGATGGAGCTTCAAAAAATGATGGTGCCGGAGCAGGAATCTTACTTATTTTCCCCCAACAGGATACCTTAGAGTATGGGCTTCGCCTAAAATTCTCTGCAACTAATAATATGGCTGAATATGAGACTCTCATCGTAGGGTTGAAACTTGTCATCGATTTTGAAGCTCAAAACTTAGTGATTCACACTAACTCTCAGTTTATCACCTTCTAGATTGAGGGAGACTTTAATGCTCATAATCCCCAGCTAGCACAATACCTCAGCTTATTGAGGTATCTTCTTGCCCATATCAAGGCACATCAAATCATTCACATACTTTGAGAGAAGAACACTCGAGCTGATGCTCTCGTTAAGCTCGCTATCTCTGCACTGAAGATCTATTTAAGAGAAGGTGTGTTGAGAAAATATATTTTCCTAGTATCCAAGGGTCATGGGTAATACAATCAATTAATGAGACGAAGGAACCTTCGTGGATGGACCCCATCCTATCATTTCTACAAGAAGGGATCCTTCCTGAAGACCTAAATGTTGCAACTCATCTCTGAAAAAAAGCTGCAAACTTTATTATTATCAGAGGTGAACTATACAAATGAGCTTTTTCTAGGCCATATCTTAGATGCCTCTCACCATTAGAGGTCGATTATGTATTAAGAGAGGTTCACTTTGGGATATGTGGAGAACACCTAGGAGGAAGGGCGCTGGCCCTTAAAATTATGAGGCAAGGGTTTTATTGGCCTACGATGAGGCAAGATGCCTTAGATTTAACAAAAAATATGCGAGTTGTTAGTTGCACTCTAACCTCTCTCATACACTAGATATAGAGCTCTCATCCCTTCAAAGCACATGACCTTTTGCTCAATAGGGAATTGATATCATGGAACCTTTTCCAATAGCGTCAGGGCAACAAAATTTTATCATTTTAGCTATCGACTACTTCATTAAATGGGTGGAAGCTGAACTACTCGCTAAAATTATGGAGGTAATTTGTATGAAAAAAATATAATATGTCGAATCGGACTTCTTGCAAAGATCATCACCGACAATGGAATCCAGTTTATTGAAAAAGTCTTTACATCTTTTTGTAAAGATCTTCACATTCAGCTGCAACATATGCTCATTCTTAAACTAATGCATAGATTGAAGCTATCAACAGGACTATATTCAAAGGGTTAAAAAAGTGCCTCGAGAAGGTTGGGGGGCAATGGGTTGAGGAGCTTTCTAATGTTCTTTGGGCTTACCGCACTACATTGTGAACTCCAACTGGTGAGACATCATATAATTTATATTTTGGCACAGAAGCTATTATACTAGTAGATATATGGATTGCAAGTCCAAGAGTTCAATCATTCAATCATAATAATAATGAAGAAAAACTCCGATAGAACATGGTCCTACTCCACGAAACTTCGTGACATGGACCTACTTTGGTGCTACCACCAAAGTAGCTCATCACTTCACGAAGAGTGAAATCTCATCTCTCTGATGATTTGGTCCTGCGAAGTCTTAAAGTATTGGCAAAGGCCCTTAACGCAATAAGCTCTCACATCTTTGGACCCTTATGTAGTTACAACTATGGTCAAGCCAAGAGCATTTAAGCTCAAGGATCTAGAGGGAAAAATCTTATCTCGAACTTAGAACATGGAGACTCTCCGAAAGTATTATCAGTGATTCTTAAATATTATAACTTTTATTTTGTCTCATTTGTCATTTCCTCTTCAACTCATATCTTTGTATCACTGACCTTATCAAAGTAATGAGTTTATGACTTTTTCTTTCAAGTGTTGCATATAAATAATCTCCTTTATTTAATCCTCCCACTTGAGGAATGCACAACTCATGTTATGTCTCGGTTGGGATATGATCAATCCCAATGGAATTTGATCCAATCTTCAACCGAGTTAGCGTCATTGTAACACTCAACAACCGAATATGTCATAACTTTGTACCCACATAGGTTAACGTAATCGAATAACACTCTGACAAATAACCTCAGGTGGTTCAAAAATCCTTAGTAGATTGATTCCTCTTATCTGGTTGCGTCATCAAACACTTTGAAACTTTGAGATGGGTGAAATCCTCAATTGATTCAACCTCTTTCTGAGTTCATCAAGTAACACTTTGACAAACAACCTCGGACGGGTCAAAAATCCTCTGCGGATTCGATTCGACATCTTCCATACAGGTTAACATTATCAAGTAAAACTTTGACAAACAACCTCGGATGGGTCAAAAATCTTTGGCGGTCGATTGACCTCTTCCATACAGTTAATCAAGTAACACTTTTACAAAGAACCTTGGATGGGTCAAAAATCCTCGATAGATTCGATTCAACCTTTTCTATATAGGTTACTATCATCAAGTAATACTTTGACAAACAACCTCAGATGGGTCAAAAATCCTTGGCAGATTCAATTCGATCTCTTCCATACAGATTAATGTCATCAAGTAACACTTTGACAAACAACCTCGGATGGGTCAAAAATTTTCAGCGGATTCGATTCTACCCCTTGGCAGCAAGTAACATCATGAAAAATAACACTCTGAAATTATCTACCAAAAATTTCTGAGTTTTTGGAGGATTGGTTCCTAATTAGTGCTTCCCCGCCACCTTGACAATTGTCAACTATTAGAATTTCAAGAAAATCAATTTTCTATAAACTACGGGCTTAATCACCTCTAAACCCAGTCAGTCCGACAAGGATAGTTGATACATCTCTCGAGGGAAAATCGGAGTCTCGCCATATGAACTGTAGGCCTTGATTGCTTCCAAACTCGGTCAGTCCGACAAGGATAGTTGACACCTCTCGAGAGAGAAAATCGGAGCCTCGCTGTATGAACTACGGGCCTTGATCGCCTCCAAACCCGATCAGTCCAATGAAGATAATTGACGCCTCTCTCTAGGGAAAACCCGAGTCAAGCCGTATGAACTACAGGCCTTGATCGCCTTCAAACCCAATGGTTCTACGAGGACAGTTGACATCTTTCTCATGAGAAAATCAGAGTCTCGCCGTATGAACTACGAGTCTTGATCAGGCAAAGCAAATGACCTTCTTTTAAGAAGAAGGTCAAAGCTTTGTTGATAAAAGGAAAAAAAAATTATTATCCTTAGCCCCTGAACTTATAGTGGATAATTTCTCATCTAATGCAGAAGAACATTAGAGCATATGAGAGAAAATTGTATCTCCTTACTTGACCCCAAATGAGGTTTTTATAGATCCACTATAGGGACAAAAAGGAAATAAATTAAAAAAAATTGAAGAAAATCGAAAAAAACTGAAAAAAGTCAAAAAAAAAAAACAAATTTTGGCTCATTTGAGCATTTAATACCGTGCATTAATCATCTTTGATCATGAGAACCTGTCCTCAACCTTACTCTGAGCGCACCATCAGCTTTGATCATAGTCTTGTACCAGATCTATTCTCTCATATATAGCAAAAGTTAATGAACGCAAATTTCATTGAATAATTTATTATTTTAATTATTTGGCATATATATTTTGGATGATAGAGATAATATCATTCAAAATAGAGCACTAATATGACATGAAAATTTCACTAGTTGAAGCCAATCTTGACAGCATCGATTGATTAAACCAACTCAAATTCTTAAAATATAATTGAAAATCGCTCGATCGGCTCTAAATAAGGAATGTTTATAGTCAAATCAGCATCTTGGCCATATCTAACAGGACCAATATCTCCTAATTTTGATTTCATTTGAGCATTTAAATACTTAAATATATCAAATGATCAAGGGAATCATTTTGAGCCATCCGATGGAGTGGTTTGGATTCCTATATTTACAAAATGTCGTTCTAATCTAAATAATTTCATTTTTCACATGATGGGAGCCCAAGCTAAAGAGAAGAGAGAGCTCTAAGGTTTGAAGATCTTTCGAGCATAATTGTACAGTCGGCGATCCGCCGTCATCAACTCATTACCGCAACCATCATCGCGGTCGCCACCGCTAACCACCACCATCGATCATCGTGTTCACCATTCATTTAAATTTCATCAGTGCCATTATCACCCACCATCAATCAAATCATTTTATCTCACTACATTTCTACATTCTTCTTTATTAAGATTCGTTGTCAAATTTCATAAATTCATTTTTAAAACTTAAACTTTGTCTTTAAGCGGATATATAGTGAAAAATTTTTTATTTTAAGATTTTTGCTTTGTATTTATTTTTTGGCTAAATCCATACATCAATTTGCATATTCTTTAAAGAACCCTTACTCTTTAAGTCTTTTTGCTTAATATATATTTTTTGTATTGAAATATAAAAATATTATGAAATATGATTACTTGTGATAAGTGAGATGAGAAAAGTTTTTAAAAACAAAATTTTAGGTTTTTTTTAAATAAAAAAAATTCACTTCCAAATTTTTTTTTTCAAGGAAGAAAATTATTTAATTTGAAATCAATTATTTTAAAAGCACATCGAATCACCCTTCTCTTAGTTTGCCCCATAACTTTGACCATCATCTCTACTTCACCACACTTACAACATGCCACTACGTTAATCTCTATCTCTTAAAAAGGGTTATACCAATTTATGAGGACAATGATTCTTATGAAGAAAAAAATTAAAACCTTAAAATAAGATGAAAAATCTATCCATCTTAGATTTAATTCATCTAAATGTTGATAATCAATCTTTTTTTTTTTTTTTGGGTCATTATGGTTCTCTCTTATAGAGATTGAGAATCTTAAATATCTCAAATTTAGGCCATCCAAATGACAACAAATCAACATATTTGTTGGAGAGCATTACCCTTTGCAAATATTGTAAGTCTTAGTGCGAGTCTTCTCTAAAATCATGTGGGGTATTTATAAGTTTAAGAATTAGAAAATATTTTCAATTTTTTTTAAAATTTAAGGATTTTTTTAAGTTTCTAAAAGCATTATTGACTCTTTATAAATTTCAAATATATTTTTTTAGATTTTATTAAAAGGAATGTAAATTCTATTTTTTTTAATTAATAATAATAGTGTTATTATTAGGGGTGTCAAAAATTGACCCGACACGACAACCTGACTTGAAAAATTTGGGTTAGGATTGACTCGAATAATTTTCGGGCTGGGTTTAGGTCAAAGAAATTAACATGTTCAATTATTCGGGTCAGGTTCGGGTTGACCCTCTAACATGAAGTTAACCCAATTTTGACCTGATAACTAGAATTTGACTCATTTTTTATCCACAAATCTCGAAATTGACCAAAGTTTTTTTACTTGTGAACCCTAATTTAACTCAATTTTGATCCGATTTTGACCTAATACATGATAAATCGATCATTCGGGTCATCTTTGGGTCAATCGGGTTGAAGGTCGGTCGAGTTCAGGTTGAGATATTTGACTCGTTTAACAAATGGGTCGGGTTCAGGTCAAACTTATTTGTGTCGGGTCATTTTCGGGTTAAACCCGAACCCGACCCGCCGACCCGAATCGACACCGTTAGTTGTTATGAGTCAAAAATATTTTTTTTTTTGCATTTTATGAATTATTGAACTAATTTATGCCATTTTATGCTCAATTTTGGCTTTTCTTAAAGCCCAATAATGCCCTTACAATAAATTTTGAATAGTTTTAAATAGTTCAAAATAAAATTTGTAAATAATTTGTGCTTAATTTGCTGAACTAAATTTAAGGGATGGTGAAATTATGAGTGTGGAAACATTACTTGATTCATATCCCAAAGAGAAGTTTGTTATCGATGTCGAGGGAGTGGTTATGTCTTGTAATTTATCCAAAATTTAATTTTGCAATGTAAATTTTTTAAGACAATTTTTTTGGATGACACATATTTTTATTCCCAAAAATAGATGAGTAAGTGATACATCACAAAAAATTTATCTAATCATATATGAATCTCAACATAATATTTGAATTAAACATTTTTGGAACTAAATTTTGGACTATTCGAACTTTGAATTAAATAAATTCATAATCACAATAAATATTTTGATTAGACAAGCATAACTATAGTAAAAAACATTTTATTTAGCCCAAATAAGCTTTAAACATTTAGTTAAAACATAATTAAAAACTTAAAAATACTATGTAAGAGACTAAATGATCTCTAAATCTTATGTGCTTATACTTAAATCAAGTATCTTTATGCGAGAAATCAAAAATAACATTTAATTATAATGTCTTTAAAATCCTGGATGAGAGCTTAAATATTTTAAATATTTTAATAGTTCTACATGAAGATCAATATCTATGATTATTACATGCAATCTCCATTACCCATTCTCCTTCACATGACCATCATTCACCTGATCATTAACAATTTAGCAAGCATTTCTTAATCTATATCATCTAATTATGATTGCTTCACTACTAGTCTACTATAGCCTTACAACCATTGTTTTTATCTATTATTGATCATCTTTTAACCATTGTATTATTTTTCATTGCTTCAGTAATATTTTCCATTATCTATCTTTGAAATTTTCATTTTATTTCTTTAAAGTTTTGAGACTTCTTTTTCCTGCAATAATATATTTTTTAAATTTAAAATTATAACAATAAAACCTGAAAAATGATACAAGGATTGGGATACAATATTTCATTTAAAACTTATTTTAAAGAGGAGAAGATGAGAGAGTTTCAAAATTAAATCCTGAGTGCAAGTTAAGAGTCCAACCCACTTAGTATTCGTGAAAATCTGAATATAAACAATAATGTAAGTAAAATGGGATTATAAATATAATGAAATTTAAGGATAAACTTTCAACAAGATTTAAACTATGGGGCTGTTTGGTTGCCTGAAAAAAGAATACATAATTTTTTTTGTTTGATAAAATAAATGTAATATAAAGTATTTTTGAGATTATGGTGGCGGCAATGACGGAAGATCGACGGCGGTGGCCGCGGCGGCAACCGGCGGCAACGGGTGATGATGGGCGGCGGAGGCGGCGGCTGATGGCAGTGATCGGTTACAGTCAAAATACTTTATATTGGTTGGTGTATTTGTAATTAAATCCAATCATCTTAAAATAAAAAATGATCATTTCAAATATCTTTAAATATTGATATTTTACTTCTCACTATATCAAATACTCAAAAATTTAAATTTCTTAAATTCGAATTACTTTACACTTTAAATATATGCAACCAAACAGTCCATAAATTAATTTAAAGTATGCTATAAAACGGCTCTTTTTTGAGCTGATCGAGAATGCAGCAAAAGGAGGGGCAGAGATAGACATGCTGCAACCGACTAGAAGACGAGGAAGAAACTTTGCAAAGCTATGCTGGAATCTCATTCCCACCTTTTCTTTGAATGCCCTGAATCTATGACCCTTATGAGAAAACTTCTACCTTATGGTAACTCCCTACTTATGCCTGCCACTCTCCCACAGCTGTTAAGTGAAATGAGTAATATGGACAATAAGGTGTTGGGTAGATTATGTTACTTAATCATTGCAGTATTTGTGTATGTAATTTGGAAGGAAAGGAACTCCCGGTTTTTTAATCAGGTGATGAAATCCTCATCTTGGATGGAAAGTCAAATAAAAAATATAGTGGCGCACAAGCTGAGAAGGTGGATCTTCAAAGATCATTGGCCTGAAAATATCATTGGGATTCTTTTACGGTGGAAGCAGAATGATAGCTTTGAGTTTGTGTTTTCTACTGATCTTGTATTTTTCTCTACTATTCTCTATATTTTTCTGGTTTGGATGATGATGATACCTTTGGCAATTTTTTGTGGTTTTTGGAGGTTTTCGATTGGAATCGCTACGGAAGGCCATGTTGCAACCTAGACCTTCCTTCCTTTCTCAGGTTTTATTTGCTCTGATGATTATGCCAATATTCTTTCAAAGGATCCCATGGATGGCAACTTTGGCAACCGGCGATTGTTTTTTTAGCTGCCCTTCATCCTTAGCTTGGATGATTTTTGTGATCTGAGTCCAATAGTTAAACTATATTATCTAATATTTTGTTTTATTTTATTCTTCGACTCTTAGCTGATAATTTAGCTTTATCTTTTAAGTTTTTTCAGTCCTTCTTGAATTACTGTATGCTTTTTTCTTTATAAAACTCATTTGGAATGAAATTGGGGTTCTCCTCTTTACCTTTTCCAAAAAAAAAAAAAAGTGATCATGATAGGGATTCAAATGATGTTGTACTTTGTACTAGCAAAGAGAAATGATACGCTAGTAGAAGACAAGAAGATAGCCCTTGCCCCATACTCTCTCTTAAAATTTGTTTCCATGGCCTCCTATGCGATCATTAAGGAGCAAACTAATAGTTCTCACAATTATCTCTATTTTTGGTAGTCATCATTAGTTATCATATTCGTTATAATTGATTATCTCAATTAATCATTAATTTATAATCTAATATGTAAATTAAATAATACTTTATTTAGTCAATTTATATATAAGTAATATTATTTTGCTTGAGTTATTTTTATTTAGTTAAAATCAATTATAATTAAATTATTTAATATATATTTATCATAAAATAATATATTAACTAAATATTATTTAAGAATCTATTACTTAATCATAAATTATAAACTTTTATCAATTACTTTTACTTCCATTAAATTATAAATAATCTAAGATTACATATTAATGAATTATTATCTAAATAATTTTATAAAAATAATTTTAATTTAATGATATCTTCATCAGTTTTTATCTAATAATTAATAAATTAAAAAATTAATTAAAATACTATTTTCTTAAATAAATCAAAATCAATATAATAATAATTTGATTAATTTCTTCCTCTACTCTCTTCTTCCACCCAATTGCACTGTCCCGGGGATTGCGGGATTCGAAACCCTCGTCTTTCTCTCGCTCCGCCGCTGCCGGAGAAAGTGAAGGGAGACGTCACGCAGGTAACCCTCGTCTTTCCTCCCACCCACTTTGTGCGCTTCTGCTTGTCTAAATCCCGTAATCCGCCTACCAACAGGATCAGTAAGTCCGGATTTAACCATGCGAAAGCCGCTTTAGCGGATTACACAAAACCGTGAATTTAACTTGTCCAAAAATACGGTTGGGTTGGATTTAATTTAGATCCGGCTTAAATCCTCTCAAATCCTGCAACCAAACAGCCCCTTAGATGTTGAAACGGGAGAAGCGGGATGTAGCACAACTGTGAGATATACTTTCTCCAGAAAAATGTTTGGCATGATTTAACTTGTCTTGACTAAATCTCAGTTAAATTCTGCAACCAAGCACTCTGCAATAGCTGTGGCTTTCTTGCAAAATGCTTTATTTTCTTGGTTGTTTCTACTGTGAGGAAGGAGCTTAAGTTTAAGTGAGAACATAGAGTTAGGTGGCTGTGATCAGAGATGAGAGAAAGAGATGGAAGGAATTGGTGGTGGGGATCTGCCCGAGCAAAGAAGAGGGGGAAAAAAGTAGGAGAGCAGCAGTGAAAATTCTTAAATGTTAATGTGTAGGATGTGAAAGGTTTAGATGATTTTGTGAGGATTCCTTTACATGAGTATCATTGTGTGCTGTGAATGCTTTATGAGACGCCCATTGTAAATTTTGTTGTATTGTTGTTTTCAGAGCACTTCTAGGTTCTGTCACGTTGTTGG